>VWZU01001231.1:2287119-2334260 GCA_013397095.1 Sterrhoptilus dennistouni
GGGACGGCTGAGGTTCACCCTGTACTCCCTCTGTCTGCCAGTGCCCCGTTCCGATCTCCTTACCCTTCTAAACTGACCGTGTCTCAAAAGGCAGAATTTCCTTCAAGCATCTGCCGCGCTGTGAATAGATTAGAATGTCTGTAACGAGCTCTGTTTCTGTTACTGCTCCAAAATAACATCCATTGCTTGGGGATTATAAGGCATTGGTGGGCTGAGCCATAGCTTTTTTTTCTTTTATAAGAGCAGCATAATTTTCGTTCTCATTTTTATTTTAAGCTCCGAGGAGCCTTTCCGGGCTGGGTGCAGCGAACTCCCCAGAGCACCCGGGCGGCGGCGGCCTCCCAGAACAGCCGCCCTGCCGAGGACAAGGCCACCAGCCCCGCGCCCGGGGACTGTCCTGTCTGCTCCCACAATGAATGGGACCCGCTGGAAGAGGTCATTGTGGGAAGAGCTGAAAATGCTTGTGTCCCACCTTTTTCCGTGGAGGTTAAGGTAAAGAATAGAAACTAACCTTAAACAGACAATGTGGATTTTATATCTGAAATTTACTCAAGCTTTACAATGCTTTTGCTTATGGTGTTTATTCTTGAGAATTCTTTCAAGGTAGTTGTTTAAATCTATCCTTTTCAGAGCTTGAAATGGGCTATGTACAAGTAAATACAATACTTGAAAACTTGAAAAATCTAAATCATGTTACAGCATAGCCACATTGGTGAGGGATGTGCTTTCTTCTCTGGACTTCCAATTGAATTAGCTGTTTTAACAGAAGTCACTAGCAGAGACAACTTCTAATATATGCAATCTACTCTAGTAACATAAGCCCCAATGTTATCAGAGTACACACACAAACTTTTGAGATAGTTGGTTGGACTGATTAAACTTTATTTTGGCTTGAAGTTAAATAGAGCTACCACTTGAAAAAAATAGTGTTGCTTTCTACTTAATAGTCTGAGCAAGATTGAGTTCTGAACCTTCAGACCTGTCAGACAGCTCTGAAATAGTTTACTGAGACTCCTGTGTGCTGCAGTAAATATTTTGTGGAGATATGTAGTTCACTGGTTTTTCAGGATTTTTCTGTACCTAAAACAATGTCATCAACCTAAACAAACCCATGATTCTTTATTCTCTGGAATCTTGTATTTAAAACAGTAACACTCAAATACTGGGCTTGCTCCAGATTTTTGTGCTCTTCACCTGGACTTTAAAGTTGCTGGGTATGTGTGTTACCTGCATTTGTGGGCATGCTCTTGGATCTTTCTCTTTCGTTGTTACAGTACAGCACTACCTGCAGGGCAGCATGTAATCCACGGCTATCACAACAAAATTAGCTGGCACACAGCTTCTGCCCAAGAGACCTTAGTAAAAAACTAAAGGATATCCTGACAAAGTTGACAAAAAAAAAAGAAAAAAGTTAAACAAAAGAGGTTTTTTAAATCTGATATTGAAAGAATGGCAAACAAAGATACCAAAAATATGTTTAAAGGGCTGGAAATGGTTGTTTAGGGGAAGTTTGAGATGTATAGAAGAATTCTCTTCCCTTACCCCTTTTTATGTTTCTATATATTTGTTTTTTAGAATCTGGGTTATGTCTTTCAGAGACTCCAAAGATATCCTAGCAGCTTCAGAGAAGGAGGTGAATGAGGGTTAGCATTTCTAATATACAAGTGTATGTATGTGCATTTATATAAGACTGACATAATGAATGTATAGAAAGAGTAAGGAAAAAAAGGTCTAACGTTTTACATTGTGACATTAAATGAGGCAAAATTCAGTTCCTAAGCAGGTGGACAGGGGTTTGCTTTAGGACCAGAAAAAATATTTGACATGCCTAACTTGCTGAAGTGTCACATGCTATACAGGTTTTACTTCCTATTCAGCCATAACTACTCACATGAGGTCAAGAACTTCACTTTCTCTTACATGTGATATCAAAAGCTCAGTGAGGAACGTCAAATACAGGATTACCTCTGCAATTCAAATACCTATGACTTAGAGTTAAAGCAAGATTTAAATATGCTTTATGTAATTTCCAAGTCCACAACAGGTAATGGGAACAGAGCCAGTTGAGATGTGGTTTCCTCTAATTTTCTCTGCTTTTACCTGGAATATTGCTGTAGAAACTGCAACAGTAACACCTGGAGGCTGTTGCTGAATAATCTGAGCAGTAGTCCAGTCTTATCCTGACATTATTACTATTAATCAATTAATAGATTAATGATTGTTTGAATCTCCATGTGGCCAAGAGGTGAGGTGTGTATGTGTGTATTGCTCCAGTATAACAGAGTAGCCATAATTCCCTTTCCCTGCCCCTGTAAGCAGCAAAATGAGTTGATGGTATCATGTGCTGTGTGCTGAGTGCATGAGGGTCACTGATTATAAAAACTGAAGTTTAAAACTAATGAATCCTACACTTCTAAGGAAAATTGGAAGCTTTGGACTTGAGACACACTAAAAAAATGTATCTAAAATTATAGCAGTTTGATAGAAACTTGTGTTGAAATTGTGTTTTAAGACTGTATGTGCTTTTATTTACTAAATATTTAAATGCAGGAAGTATAGCTGCATTCAGCACTCTCTACTTTGAGACAAGGGTTTGGTATACTCGAGTGTTTTTGCTGTGATGTGGGAATGATGTGCTTGGCATTAGAAGGAGGAAGGAAGGAATTGAACAGGGAGCCCTGCACCTCTGATGAATATTAATGAGCTGACACTTTCTTGCATATCCTTTTCAGAGCTTGAAAGGGGCTATGTAGAAGTAAATACAATACTTGAAAACTTGAAAAATCTAAACATTAATTAGAAAGGTGCCCTTTTTTGAATTAGAACTTCAGTGAAAAATCCCACAACTGAGATGTTTTCTTCTGAAGCAGTTAAGAGTCAAGTGGTTGAACTTTACAGCTTTGTATTCTGCAATGCTCTTCAGTGTGTTTTGTGAATAATAATGCATTTTGGGTGAGGAGAATTATTAACATTATATCTTGAGTGAGAAGATGAGAGTATGTACACATGTTTACTACTGAATTAGGCAAAAAGAATTTTGATCTGAATTTAAGTTTTAATATCTTATATTTATTAACTGTCTTTGCTAGGTTAAAGGTACATCTTGATAATGTTAATTATTTTCCATGGCAAATGTTTAAAGTAAATATCAACAATAAGGAACGATACTGCTGTTTCTTCAAGACAACCTTTCCTTACAGAACACTCTTAAATTTCTTTCTGAAAACAAAGAGTTTGTTTTAAATGTTGTATTTTCTATGTCCCATCCATGATCCTTTTTGAACATTCTGAACTGATTTGTACGTCTATTACCAAAGGGGCCTGAAATGCCAACCCTGATTTGCTCTGAAATACGTGTCCCAGCCATACACCCTTTTCCCAGTTTTTCAGAAGGCAGGGAATATGAGTAGTGTCACAGTGTTAACCTTTATTCTGTTGTAACTTTAAGATTACGCCATCCCATTAGTGTAACACAAGTGTGGATCCTCAGGCTTGAAAAAAAACAATACTAGAGGAGCTGGTGGAGAGATGAGCTGCACCTCTCAGGGACTGATGATATTCACATACACCATGGCTGGTTCTGAAAATAACCAGCTTCAATCCACAGGACGAATTTATCTCATTAGCCGAACATGTTTCCATAGGAATGCAAAGCACTTCATGTGATCTGCATGTGACTTCTGAGCAGCTGGCAAGTTTGAGGTGGTCAAATTACCCAAGGCATTACTTACAGAAAAAAGGACAAATTCCCTCAGGAAGGATGGGAAGAAGCTTCAGTACTGGAGGAGCAGGATGGCCATGCTGAGGCTCTCTATGTAAATGTTAAGGCTGAATTTTCTTTCTTCTCTCTTACCTCTATAGCATGAGGCAAATATCCAGAAATAGCAGAGGATAGAGTGAATAGGCTGGATTGTTAAAGGGGATCAGGCTTGCCTTCAGATCCATGGCCTTGCCTGCTTGGGGCTCAGTGGCAGTGGCAGCACAAAGGAACATCATGACTCTGATTTCGGTGAGAACATTGTGTTCTGGGAGGAAGTCAGGACTGCAGTGTCAGGAGACAACCTCTTGTTTGGAAGTGCAGGTTGTTCTGCATCCCCTTGCTGCCTCTCCAACTTCCTGACCTGTTCCGACCCCTTCTGTTGTCATTCCAGAAGGTCTCCATATGCACTTGCATCTCAGCTAACACTGACATGACAGAGGAACACCAAATACATCAAACTGAAGCAGCATAATTTGTTGTTTTGATTATATGTCTGGTTTTTCTCACCCATGAGAACTGGGACATTATTTTGAATTTGGTTTTAATTGAAGAAGGCTATCACAGCATTTCAGCAGAAGATTTAGGTCTGTAAATGTTGAACAGGTTTTAATCCAGTCTTGACAGGTGAATTCAGCATCTTTTGCCTCTTCTAGACTCCTGCTGCACCTGAAGTATGGCCCCTTCTGGCCAACAAGGGATGTACTTGGGATGGCTTTAGAATTTTTGATGTCATCATTGTGACATTACTGAAGTGAGGTTGTAAGAAGCTGACTACAGATGTGTGCATTTTGCAGATGAACTCAAGGTTGTTTTAATTTAAAAACATATCTGATAGCCTTATTAAATAGCAGAGTCTACAGTGTTTGCCATGTTTGGTGTGTTTGCACAAGTGTTCTGTAATAGGCACCAAATGGCCACTTGGCAACACTAGTCACTCAATACTTACTGAAGTGTAATGTAGTCAAAATACTGCAGGAATCAGATAAAAGGCACAGTCCAACATATTAGGATCAAGAACAAGAAACTTTAAAGTCAAGAGTTGCATCTTATGCCTCTATTTCACTCCAAAATAACTGGTGATTATTCTTTGTCACTTCATGTTCTTTTGTTTTAGGCAAACACGTATGAAAAATATTGGGGATTTTACCAGAAATTTGGAGGCCAGAGTTTCCCCAAAGACCATGTAAAAAAAGCTATTGCTGAAATTGAAGAGATGTGCAATATTTTGAAGGGAGAAGGTGTTATTGTCAAGAGGCCTGATCCAATTGACTGGTCTGTGAAGTATAAAACACCTGATTTTGAGTCTACAGGTAAATGGTTTTCCATTATTGAAGGTCTTGTCTGTTTAGCTCTTGTCTGAGACATTTTGGATGTCATCTAGTCTACCTTCCAGCTAGGAGCAGGATTATCACCAGCACTAAGTGAGGTCAGTGATTGTTTTCTGTGGCTAAGACTTGGAAGATCTCCAGGGATGGAGATTCTGCCACCTGATTTGCTGAGCAGCTTCAGTGCTGGGTGAATTTCCTGATGAAAGACCTTTTCCTGATACCCAACCTGAACTTCCCACACCAGCATCTCTTGCCAGGTTCCCTCTCTATGTTGTCATTGCCACTGCCAGGAAGTGCTAATCTGTCATGGCCCTCAGAGTGGCTGTAGAATGTTTCTGCTTTGTCCCCTACTTGCCACATGAAAGTCAAGTACTCAAAGTCCCTCTGACCCTCTTGATAGCTCTTTGTTGGATCCTGGAATTGGATCCATCTTAAACTATGGGAGACAAAACAGTTGGAGGCAAGACTTTACCAGGAAGATCCTCACTAGTATCCAGGAAATTTGAATGTCCTTTACCTACACACATTCCTTCCTCCATGTATGGGTTTGGTTATCTGCAGTGAGAGAACATTGGCTCACCAAGCTTTGCATCAAGTGTAGTCCCCAGGCTTCTTTCATGTAAAATATGTTGTTAATTTTTTCTAGTGGAATTCAAATTCATTAAGGAACAAAAAATATTAAGGAAAAGTGTAATGGGACTACTTTCTGCACAAGTTCTGCGTTCCATCCAATTCTTCTTTGCTAATACTTTTTAAAAGGATAGTATATAAAGAAATGCTGTTCAGTTGGAAATTTGCTGCCCATCATCACTTTAAAAAGTCATCTGGGTAATGCATAAGCCTTGGTCTAGTTAATTTTCATCAGCCAAATTATGAAGTGGAGGTTTGATGGTGGATGGTTTCCATCTAGCGGTGAATCTGTTATGAGTGAGGCTTTGTAGCAAAAGGTCCATGTATTTTGAATGAAAAATATTACTTTGAAAAATTACTGAAGCATGTAAGGACCTGATATTATGTGCTGCTTCCTCACATTGCTAAGAATTATTTTTGCCATTATTTTGGATAGAAATAATGGTAAAAAGAAAGGGAAAAGTGCCTGAGCTGAAAGAGCTGAGAAAGGCATATTTGTCTCATTAATGGCCACTTTGCTTTCAGGTATGTATGCTGCCATGCCAAGAGACATCCTGTTAGTGGTGGGAAATGAAATTATTGAAGCACCTATGGCTTGGCGTGCTCGGTTCTTTGAGTACAGGGCATATAGACGACTAATCAAAGATTATTTCAACAGTGGTGCTAAGTGGACAACTGCCCCAAAACCCACCATGGCAGATGAACTCTATGATCAGGTACTGTTCTAATTTTCCTTCAGAACTTTGGTTCTTGTTATACAGAATTTTGTTGATAGTTTGAACTTGATTTTTAGGATTCACAAAATTGTGAGGGGGAATGGCACAAAACAACTCTGGAAACTTGGGGGTTTTTTTCTAGTGTATGCAAACATGCTGCAGCCTTTCCAGCTGAAACTCAGTGTGTGCAGTTAGAGAACAAGGAACAGGAAGTTGTGTCTATTGAATTCCTCTGCTTTGAATTGTTTTGGTTACTGGCTGTAACTGAGCATTACTAAAGAGGAAGGAATGCTAGAAAAACATCACAGAGATTACTTTCAAGAATAAAGATTCCCTGAGAATGTCTATATGTCCTGAGTGCATTAAGAAAGTGGGAAAGAATATGTATTTTGTCACAGAAAAAACCTCAACTCATAATCCTTATTTTGCATGATGATTGGTATATTGAAAATTACATACAAGAAATAGAGAATGATCTAAACTGTATTTACCTTTCAAATATTATAGTGAATACTTTCCCCATTTTTTTCCTAATAATTTTGACTTGGACAATTTTGCTATTTCCTATAAGCCCCCAAATGCATCAGAACCTTACAATAAATGCAGTAAACTAATTGTGAAATGCTTGCAACTTTATGAGAACAGTGTCATCAATGATACAAAAGAGACTTTGTTAAACAAAATTACCTTAGAGTCACCTTCAGAATTAGAAAACTTTTAGAGCCTGTAGCTACTTACCTGGTATTTTTAATTTGTGCTGGATTTTTAAATCTCACTTGTTCAGAATTGCCTTGTTTAATTTTAAAATTATTTATAATAATAAAGATCTATCTTCTAGCTTTAAGTTCTACTCCATTCTAAAATGTGGAAAAATAAGGAGTAATGGAAATAGCTTCCATTCCAGTATTTCTGTCACTGTGCAGTAATTTTTGGACTGGTATTAAACACCACTGGTAATGAATACTTTTGATCATGAAGTCAGAATATTATCCACACAGTGGTTCTGAAGAGCAATTAATTTCTTGATATAACTCTTGTCTCTTATCTCATGGCCAATTCTTGAATGTGCTTAAAGCCTTTCACTTTTATGTCCACATTTAGATTTTCTTTTCTATTCTAATCAGAAGTAACCAAAACCACCTCCAAGGAACACACTAGTTATGAATATTAACACATTTTCCTAATTTCAAATTATTCTCCACTAGCAAATTATTTGAGAACTTTCTTTCAACATCTCCAACCTAAAGTTGCTCTCTTTTCTACAACTAGAATTATCCAATCCACTCTGTTGAAGACAGGCATAAACTGGCTGCTCAGGGAAAATTTGTAACTACAGAATTTGAGCCATGCTTTGATGCTGCTGACTTCATTAGAGCTGGAAGAGATATCTTTGTACAAAGGAGCCAGGTAAACAAAACTTTCTTTCAACAGTTTTGGTATCTCTTTTAATGACTGGTGTTTTGTCGTTTAAAATTCCTGACCAGCATTAAAACAAGAGAGTTGGCAAAAGAAATTCTTCTTCATAGAATGTTTGATGCACAGGGTAAGATTGCCTTCCAGGTAAGGGGTTAGCTAAAGGCACAATATTCTCTATTATATTTGCTTTAAATATTTAATGAAATAAAACCTTAGACAAACCAAGCTTGGATGCAGTTTATATTTTAGCCTAGTAAAGCTTAATTTGTCCTGTTTTTCAGGTTACAAACTACATGGGTATTGAATGGATGAGGCGACACCTTGCACCAGACTATAGAGTGCACATAATATCCTTTAAGGATCCCAACCCTATGCACATTGATGCCACTTTTAATATCATTGGGCCTGGTCTTGTGCTCTCTAACCCAGACCGCCCCTGCCACCAGGTGAGAGTGTTACAAGGGTGGGAAAGTGTTTTGTGTTTAACAACCACTCAGCTGGGCTAGTTCCCTGCTGGGTAATTACTGTTCCACACGTTCCGCTGTGTGTTGCTTCCTGGGTCCATAGGTTAAATACGATGGAACTAATCTAATTTTTAATAATGTATCAAAGCAAGCACCTGGGATATACTACTTCTCTGAACACTTCCACTGCTTAAATACTTTAATAGCATCTGAAGAGAAATCGAAAGGCTTCTGCTGCACAGATGAAAAATCTCCCTTTTTAGTCCCATTTTGGAAGCCTCTTCTTTGGTATTAATTAACCCAATGGCTGGAAGCTGATTGTTGCTCAGGCATTCTTGTTTGAATACGTTTTGAAGAGTAGGGAAGAGGAGAGACATATAAAACCTGCTGCTACACTGAGAAAAAGCAAATATTGCTGAGCAGCACAATGAGATCAGAAAGCTTTCCAGAGAGTGAGAGCTCATCTCTGTTACAGTTGTGTTCCCTGCACTGCAGTGCTTGGGGATTTTTGTGAGGATCCCTGTGACTTCAGGAGCTGTACAGCCACAGGGAATAGCTGAGCTGACACTGAATCAGAGGGACAGAGCTGGGAGCTGCACATTCTGTGCAGAGCACAGCTCCTAAAAGCAGCATCAGTCTCTTCTTGGCAAGTGGTTTCAATGCAAATGGTCTAATTGAATTACAACCTCCTTTAGCATCCATTCTGAGAACATAACTTTTAAAACAATCTTATTTTTTCCTCCCTTTTTCCGTTCCACAGTTTTTCATAATGTAACTTGGAAGAGGATGTTCTTCTTGGTCTTGTATTAAACCCATGTTCGGGGACTTTTTTTTTCAGGGAAAACTGCTGTCTGTGTAGATAGAAAATATAAATGCAGCTTGCTTTCATAAAAACTGGTTTGGCAGTTCTGGATGACCGGGGAGTGGTGTGTGTGAATGGTGCCGATGAAAGGGGGCTTTTCTTGAATGGTGCCGATGAAAGGGAGCTTTTCTTTAAAATCCTGGCAGGCCGGGCTGGTTATTAAGTGTTCGGGATTGGAGCTCCCCCTCGTGGAGCTGGAACAGTCGCCAATACTCTTCCAACTATTCAGACAATGAAGATGAAAAGTCAATTCTCCTTCGCCAAATTGTCCTCTTAATTTTAACTTAATTGTGTAAATATTAGAGACATAAATTATTACTTGGTATAGCCTTACATTGTTCCCTTTGTTAAATGGACTGCATATTGATTTTCTTATAAAGTGGGAAGGAAAGGTGATTTTGTTATTTCTGATGGGTTTGTTTTTAGAAACAGCAGTGTAACTCATATTAATGGCTTTTATAATCATATGGGAAGAAACAAAACAAAAAGGTAAATTGAATATGTTTTGGTTGTTACCAATACATTTACTTAACAAGCTCCAAACTGCAAATGCTACCTTTTTCTTTAACATATCTAGCATATATAAAACCAATAGAAATAAGTGTTATTGGTATGCAAAATCCAAAAAGACTTTTAAAAATGGTTGCATGAAAGCTAAGTTTGTACATGAAGCCTGAATGAGGGCCAGAATAGTGAACTGAGGGCAGGGGATGTCATGTGGAATATTCTGGGAAAATCTGGCATAGGTTGGAGGACATAATGTGGTACTCCAAGGACCCTCTTGAGAATATCTTTAAATTTCTCTTCCAGATTGAGCTCTTCAAGAAAGCTGGCTGGACAGTGATTCAACCTCCAGTGCCACTCATCCCAGATGGTATAGTCACCTTTCCTTTTCTAAGGATTCCAAGAGTACCCTTAAGAGTATTGATATGGAGTAACATTGGTGCAGAACAAGGTTTTTTCTCCTGTTTTAGATCACCCACTGTGGATGTCTTCTAAGTGGCTCTCCATGAATGTCCTGATGCTGGATGAGAAACGTGTGATGGTGGATGCCAATGAGACATCGATCCAGAAGATGTTTGAAAAGCTGGGTATGTCCTAACACACTTCTACATACACTTAAAAGAAAATTATTGTACTACAAGCCAGGGTAAATGGAGCTTTCACTTAAAGCCATCAAAGCAGCCAGCACTGGAAAAAGTACTCAAACAGCTGGATTAGTGAGTAAGAATAATTCAGTGATTTTTCTGCTGAATACTTCAGTCATAGAAATATGGTCTTCTTTTGCCCCCTACAGCTTGCAGCACATAAAGGTATGAGTAGCAACTAAAGTTATTGCTCGGATGCCTTTGAATGAGCTTTTTAAATGTTAACTGTCCAGTTTGAGGTCAACATCTGTCTTGCAGAGGTTGAGTGCACCTATTGCTGAATGATATAGACCTGGGAATCCACCACTGACAAAATGCTTTCAGATTTTTCTAGCTGCAAACTCATTGTAGTTTAAAATGTTGTCAAATTAAGACCATGTAACCCAGGTATTTCTGCTCATTTCTGCTCCATAAATTTATGGAGACCCTCAGTCCTGTGGGATGTAACTTCATGATAGTGTGGAACTCCTTCAGATATGCAGTGACAGAACTGTATTTGAACATAAAATATGGAAGCCTTATTATGCACAGCTGCTCAGTCTTGGGTTGTTTTATTGCATGACCAAAGAGTTGAAGATTTAAAAATACTTGAAAGTACTTGAAGAGTGAGGCTATTAATGCTAATCATGGTTTATCTTTCACCCTCGAACTTCACAGTCATGTAAGTTCTAAATAAACTCAGTCAGAAAGTTTGCAGAACTGAGATGGGTCTACTGGGAACAAAACTATTGCTGACCTAGGAGAAATTCTACTGAGCTGCTCCTGAAGGTGCTGAGAAGCAAAAAGGCAAACTCTGTATCACAGAAGTTGCCTGATCCTTCTGTTAGGACTTTGTATAAGCTAAGCCACAGCTGAAACATCCTTCAGAGCTGAAAAGAAGGGATAGAAAGCTTAACCTAGGTAAAGAGCCTCTTTTCCCTTTCAGAGAAAGGAGTCAGAGCTATCTACCTTGAATGCTTCTTTTCTTGAAAGGCACTTAAAAGAGCACATTCACTGTCTGAATCATAAATGCTCACACATATTTATGAAAACATGTCCTGATCATATATTGTAGCAGAATTTCAGCTAATTCTTCACATACTGCAAAACCTGAATTTATGTTTTTAGTGTTGGCATGTCATAACACATCAGACACTGGCTGTGCTCCAGGCACTGGGTATTCCTGAGGGTGTCACCAGAATAAACAAGCCAGCTATGTTCCTAGATTGTTCTCTGCCTAAAATTTGGAACAACAAATTCTTAACAAACTAGTAGGAAATACCTTCTACATTTATATCTAGCTGTATGATCTGATGAAGTATCATCTAATGTTCTGATCAGAGCTTGCCATGTGAGGCTGAGAACCTAATTTTAAAGTGTGCCTTGTGTATTTCTTCCAGGCATTTCTACAATTAAAGTGAACATTCGCCACGCCAATTCCCTGGGGGGTGGCTTCCACTGCTGGACGTGTGACATCCGCCGCCGGGGCACCCTGCAGTCCTACTTTGACTAGCAATGAGCCCAAGAGCTCAGGGAGCCCACTAGCAATGGTTCAGCTTCTAAAATAGGCATAGGAAATGAGCAAATCACTGTCACTCTTGTTAAAATGACTGCATGAGCTCTAGTGCTTGGTAAGTGGTGTCCTCATAATGGTCTGGGTAATGTTTTATTCTTAAATACCCTTCACTTTCTGTAGGATAATTGAAAATGCTTCCATCAGCAATACAAGTTTTCTGGCTGCCTTTTTGAAAGACATCCTTCATCTATGAAGCCTTTTTACGTTGGCTTTGAATGTAAAACTTGACAAGACAGCTAAAAGGTCTTGCTAGAATAGCTTGGCCACTAATACTGGATATCTACCTCTGTCTAGTTACCTTATCAAATAGGCAGCTTGAAATATGAAACTTGAGTAAACTTTTCTTATTCCTTTTAACCACTTTGTTTTAATACATTCATGTCTAATGAAGTTGAAATAGATGCAACTGTATAGATCTCTTAGGGAACCAAGTAATTTTATCATGTTTTTCATGTCTAGTCATACAGATATTCACAGAGAATTTTCAGTACAATCTAACTTTTAAGACATGTTTCACTTACTTGCCGTGTTCTTCTACATTTTCTTCTGATGCATGTCATGCACCTGAGTACTTTTTTATATTGCTTTTTGTATTGCTGAAACCGGGTTTTATTTAACTTTTAAGTGTAAAAATGATAGCTAATATTCTGCTTGTACAGGTTTCACTCTGAATTGTTTACATAACTTAAAAAGAGGCACAAAAGAAAAACAATAACTCCTCCCCAACCTTCTGACATCTTATAACCCAGACTTCCTTCAGCTGTAGCAGATACAGAAATATGTATCAAACATGCCTGATGCTATGGAGGAATTTGAGTTTTGATTCCTGAATATGTACTTTTTATGCTAATAAAGTTTTTTGCTTTCTCAATTTGTTGCCCTTCTGTTAACGTAAGTACGAAATGTCTGGATGGAGACAAAATAACATGGAATTTTTTCCCCTGTAAAACAGATAACGTCTTAAACCCTTGTAAAATGCAGAAAACCTTTGTAGTGTATTATTCATATACCATGTTTCTACTTCTGTTTTTCATAGAAAAAATGGCTGATGGGGGAAAGTACCACTGATATATCTTGCTACACTGTGGAGGAATCTGCTATTAGAATGCAGTGTACCCTGACAGAAAAGATGTCAGGCACATGCAAGCTGTATGGCCATACTTTAGAGCTGGGTAGGGTTAAACATATCAACAATCTAGAATGCTTTGACATATGCAAAATAGAAAAGATAATTAGACAGCTGCCAGCACTTAACAAGGTAGAAATGGTGTCAATTTTCTCTTTGAAATCAAAGCTGTATAGACAACGGAAATTTGTCTGAGTCTTCCTCTAACCCAGCTTTGTTTTCCACTACTGGCACTGGAGCTGGGCAGCTGCATTAGAGCAGCATCCACAGCAGGTCATCTCTCCCATTGCTCTGCTGCTCCAGTGCTAAAATATCTGTGTGTCTGTACTTGGCATAAGATACCACCAACTATGGCTGAAACCACTAGAAACTGGACAAATGTGGATTAATAACAGCCATGTGCACCCTGGATGCACCTCCAGGATTGAGGAGACTATATTTTTGTATCATGTTATACATGACACTCTGGCTTTATAAACATTTCAGTGTTTTCCCCTTTTTTTTTTAATCTTAAACCTTAAACTGTACACACAGTAGCAAGTCTTTCAGCTTGAACACCAGCATTATGTTTCTGAAGTTGTTTGTGGTTTTTTTCTACCAGTAATACAAGTTTTTTCAGCTAATTCATGGATCCCTTGACTGGTTTGGGAACAGACTTGTCTCTTGTCATCTTTCATTCAACATGAAAGGCAGAGAAGTTGTTCCATTTGAGCAGAAGCTTCCTGTTCAATATCAGCAGTAGTGTCAGAATACAGACTGTAGGCACATAATAGCAGGAATGTACTGAACTGAGGAAGTTATTACCATCATTTTGGGACAGAGCATGATCTGGTGCTGTGGATATTTTTGGGACTTTCTCAGACCTGACTCTTTCACTGACCACGAAGCAGTCAATCAGCCAGTCCATTTCCAGGTTAAGTTGCAAGGGAACTACACTTGGGTACTCCATGAGGTGCAGTGAGGGTTAAACAGTGAATGCCTGGGACCTCCTCCAGCCTACAAAAGCAAGGACCCTCTAGGAACAATGTGGGATTCCCTCTAAGTCTTCTGCAGCACAAGACCAGGGAGGACAAAGTTTGTATCTCTCCTGAACAGTTATATTTTCCCCCAGTGCAGGGAGCCATTTATTCACAGGTATGTTTACAAGTGTCCCTTGGTGGATATGCATGTCTGAATTACCAAATGCAAAACCTGCCCTGTCTTACAGTCTCTTCTGTGCTATGTTAGTTGGAGATACAATTGTGCAGCTATAGGAGAGAATTTATGAACAGGAATGCAATGATAAAAAAGTTCAAAAGTAAATTTTAAAGCTCCAAGGGGCTTTCTTTACAGTGGAATAACTTGAAAAATGCTGATAAGAGGCAACATTTTCCCCAGTAACCTGTTCAAGAGGGTCTAATACAGAGACAGCAAAACCTTTAGAGGAATGATGAAGGGAACATGATATGTAATTGTGTTATGGTGGATGCCACCACATAATAGTAATACGTATAATCTTCCAAGTTATTTTTATTCTTGCATAAAGGGAGGTCAGCCTGTGTCACAGCTGGTTTTGGTTAGACAAAAACCTGGAAATCGGAGTCTGCAGTGAGAAGCAGACCTGGTTTCTGCTCTGATATTGAATTACAAGCAATTTTATGAAGCCAAATTACATGTGGGCAACAGGATCCTACTGGCCACAGGAAGCAGGCATGATGGTGTTTGACCACCTCTGTTCCAGACTGCAATTTATATGTAAATAAAGGAAATCGAATGGGGACTGGACTTGAATTCTCCATAATTAATTTCCACTGGCTATGCAGGCCTTAAATACTTGCGTCAGAGAAGGTCAGCTTCAGCTTTCAGAACAGACAGTCTAAAGCTACAGTTAAGAGCTGTAAGGACAGATGATAAATCAGTTGGCCAATTCCCAAAGAGGTTTTCAGGGTGGGCTCAATTAGCTGACCACTCCCTGGGCAGGGGTCCTGGGGAGCTGGGATTTTCCTCCCATTTTCTTGCTGAAACTTGGCTCCAGTAAACTTGCTGCTTATGACAAGGCACGTGTATTCACATAGATGCCTGTAATAAAGGCTCTTCATGTCTGCTTTTTAGATAAGATACAGTTCTTGAAGTACCAGCACCAAGCTAGAGAGGATGTGGGAAGAAGGTAAGGTCTCTGAGGCAGGAATAAGCTCCTGTTTGTAGGTGGAGTTCAGGGTTGGGAATGCTGAAGGCCAATGTGAGACAAACTGCAGGAAGAGAGGGGGTGTTTGCTCTACTTAGTGGGCAAAAGGGAAAGAATGTGGTTTTTTTCTGGTCAGTTTCTTTGAGCTATGTCTGTCCTAGCAGAAATTAGTTGATTCTTGCTTCAGTGTTTTCTGAGTGTTTCTGCTGTTCAGTTTAAAATACTCCCTTTTGGCTCCACTACTTGCCACCTGTATGATTAAAAACCCAAACTGGAAAGCCTGGTGGACAGTTCTGCAACTGCTGTTAATACCTAACAAGGGTAGGCTGATATCTGCTCACTTCCATTTAAAATTAGTCTTGGTTTTTAGGTCAGAAATTAGGGCCATTGCAGATTTTTTTCTTCTGGTGTTATGCAGTGCAGGTGGAAATCTGAGTGTTGGATCCATGCATATTTCTGGTAGTTAAAGAAGCTTCTAGAGTTATTTCCCTGTTTCAGTGTTCCCGACTATCTGAAGCATTTTATTCTTGCTAGGGAACAACCCAGTGTGTTTAGCTGTACTGAAACTGTCAGGATACCCCTCAGCCTCCAGCATTTATCACTTCCCAAGAGGGTCTGCTTCTGCTTTCCTTCTGTTAGAGCATTCTCTGAGCTTAATTAAGCAGGCAGGAAATAGCTTTACGATAATGAATGATGTCCCAAGTTAGCGGTTCATTCATTGGTTTATTGTCACAAGTTACGACTTAATGAAGTCAAATACATGAATGAGAAACACAACCTTCCAAAGTTTTTTTACTGCTGTTATTTACATAAGATTGGGAGTGTAATGAATTGTGCAGCCCCTCAGAACAAAATCCAAGGCATACTCTGTAACAGTTTACACCCTCTCTCTGCTCACTCTTAAATGGCAAGGATGAGGGAGAAACTCTTTGTCTGAGACCCAGATTCCAACATGAGGGTGATTCCAGCTGGCAGAGACTGAGGTACTCCCTCAGGTATGTTAATCTATCGTTATCTACAGAGATGATACTTAAAGGACCTGATAGACTTAACTATGCTTCTTCAGGAACAAAAAGAGTATAGAAATACTGGTTTGTGTTTTTGTGTCGGTATCTCACTGGTGTCATTTCCCAAGATGTAATATACCTGTCCTACTGCATCAGACGATTTTTTGTTTTTAACATTCCAGTACTTACCTTTAGGGAGTTTTGGATGTTCATCTGTTTGGGGTATTGGACAATGTGATTAAAACTGTGGCCTTGTCCCATGTGAGGCACTTAGAGAAAGGCATGTTGTGAAAATTGCATGTAATGGGATGAAGGTCGAGTTGTTAACAGGTTTGGATGGATGTGTCTCTGTGTAGAACTTAAGGCAACCTAATTCCTCCTGGGCTTTCCCTACAGCTGCAGGGAATGAGGTGGAGAAAGAGTGGTGGTCACTGTAGCTTGGTTGCCTTGCAGCTGCTCCATGACTTCAGGAGAGCATTAACTGTTGTTGTGAAGTCATGCTTAACATCTTATTCTCAAGTACAGTACCTCACCCACTCTGTTTTACATACTCAATCTTGCCTTCATCTTTTTATGTTCACCACTGTGGCAGATGAGTATTTAGCCCATTTATGGACTTAAACTTCTGTACCTATTTTGTTGTGACTATGTGCTGGTTTTGGCTGGGACATAGTTAATTTCTTCAAAGTAGCTGGTCTCGATTTGTTTTGGATTTGTGCTGGAAAGAGTGTTGATAACACAGGGATGTTGTAGTTATTGCTGAGCAGAGCTTCCACAGGGCCAAGGCCTTTTCTGCTTCTCACAAGGAGCTGGGAGGAGACAAAGCTGTGACAGCTGATCCCAACTGGCCCAAGGAATATCCCAGACTGTGCTCAGCATAGAAATAGCATGGGGGGAGGAGGAGGAAGAGAGAGATGTTCAGAGTGATGGCGTTTGTCTTCTCAAGTCACTGTTAGGTTTGCTGGAGCCTTGCTCTCCTGAACAGCCATGGAAACTGGTGAATAAATCCCTTGTTTTGCCTTCCTTGTGTACACAGCTTTTGCTTTACCCCATTGAACTGCTCATTTCAACCTACTAACTTTGTCACTTTTACCTTTCCAGTTCCCCATCCCATCAGGGAAAGTGAGCAAGAGGCTCTGTGGGGCTTCATTGCTGCCTGGGGGTAAAACACAACAGTCTGACCATTGTTAATTTTGGGCTATGTCTCTACATTACTTGGAGTCTGTGGGAGCAGTCTCATTTCTTTTCCCCTGAACAATCAAAAAATAACCTCCGCTTCTGCACTGGTCTTTATTTCTATAATTTGGGAGTTACTGAGCTAGAGGTGGTGTTAACACAGCTGATTGCAAGCTCTCTCTTAAAATATTTGTTAGTAATGGTGGATTTGTCTCCACATCCATCTATGTCTCATTTTGTCCATAAGATGATGTTGATATTCTGACCTTATTGTGAGCTGTGTCTAGGACAAGAGAAGTTTAATCCCGACACCAAATGTCAAATTTTATCCAGGGAGTGCTGGCAAAGCCCGTGGCAGCAGCACTAGAGGGTGCTGCTGTGACACCAGTAGCTTTCCTCCAGCCTATCCTAAGGGATGTTTTAGAACCATTTTTTGTTTACTTATCTTTTTTCTGATGATGTTTTGATCAAAGTCCTTGAAAACACTTCAAGATTTTTCCCAGCTGTAGCTATAATTTGTTTGATAATACATAAAGCATTATTTCTCAGCATCAAAAAAGTACACATCTATACAAGTGGAAACAATGGCTCTGAGTGCAGGGACACAGACGTTTCCTTAAGGGCTGGCTGTATTGTTTAGGCTTACACAGGTTGTCAGAAATCAAATCAGGGCCAAATGAGGATGATTGTTGCCTTTTTAAACCCTCCACACATGAGCTGAGCACCCCATAATTTAAAATTATGGCCCAAAAGCCACATATATATAGAGTCATTCCCCGTTCTTTTAGATACCTTCTTGTGGTTCAGTTATGCCTCCTGATTTACAGGAAATTAGGACCAAATACTGGTATTTTATTGGGACCCAATACAGGTGAGATTTCTGTGGATGATGTGGTCTATCTTGGCAGTTCCTGTTCCCTCAGATTAAGTCTAGAGTATTTCCTTCAGTTAATGAAAATATACCACTTGCTATTAGAAATATAAAATATACTTGGAAGAACTAGAACTTAAGATGAACTAGAATGTCTATTGACATTACTCTTAAGAAACTCCAACTCAGGACAAAATGCAATTTAAGTTTCTACAGAAGCAGGGATTGCTTGCAAATTACATGATATTTCTTTTGCAAGTTGAAATATCATCTTGGTAGAACCTCATTTATGCTGCACTTTTGAACAGCAAATTCAAATCCAAATGCAACTTCTCCTGTTTCCTCTTTTGCCTATATTATTTCTGATTCAGCAAGGCACTGAAATAACTGCTAGGACCTGCTTGATGTTCATAGAGATGTTGTGTTGAGTTTGGCCCTATCTAGTTGTAATACTGAGCTGTGTTCAAGGCAGTTCCAGTTCAGTGATCCAGGTTTTGTTACTCAGCTCATGCAGAACTTGTGAGGTTTTGTCCTGTCAAAGGACTTTGATCTAAACATCATCAGAAATAAGATGAGTTGTCTAGTGAGCAATACAACTGCCACTGAGCATGGAGCATCTGTGTGGAATAGGAAGTGATAACACATTTAGGGTTTTTAAAATATCATTGAAAGTGCCATTACTTAACACTTCATCAGTATTCATCTAATAGTTAATACATGCAAGTATTTGGTTTACCACAGGGTTTTCTCTCATGGGAGAAAATAGTCATTGCATCCTTCAGTGTGGTAATGGCAATAGAGGGTGTGGGCTAGCTGTTCTCCACTCATAAATTTTGGAGACTGAGAAATTGCATACCTCCCTCTTCATTTCAGGGTGAGAATGTGTGAACCATTTCTTTGGTCTCGTGTTGGGCTGGACTTTTCTTGGGATTGCTGACATCAAGAGCTGACATCTCATGCTGCAAGGTGTTATGATGCCCTAGGGAGCTCCTGAAAAGAAGGGTGAAACGGGAATGACTGTCTTAGTTTGAAACAAGGCATGAAAAAACCTCATTCTTCTCCAAAGCAAAGGCCTCCTAAAAGAGTCTCCTGCAGCCCTCATACAAGGCACCTGACATGGCTTTCTTTGAAGGGAAAGAATGAGGTTGGGGTTTCTCCCCAACCCTATTTGCAAAGCCCCATTTTTTGGAAGACCTAAAGGGCTGTCAGAAAAATAGCAAATAGTGTCATGAAATGAGCAAAAGGAAGAATTGCAAAGACTGAATTACTTGGCCAAAGGTGAAAGAGGAAACCAGACTAGACATGGAGATAAATTCTGTCTTTTATGTGTGTGGCTTGTACTTTACCCACATTGCCATTCTCCTTTCTATATGTCCAGTAATGTGGTAATTGGGATGCTGGCCAAGGGGAGGCAGGGAGAGGATTGCAGCAGTTGTCCTTATCAATTGTTAGGCAATGATTTCACAATTGTAGCTCATTTTCTTCACTGTGAAACTGAGAGACAGGCTGTACTCCACCACTGCTGTCTGCAAACACCAGCATATTCAGATCCTGCTCCTGCTTCTGCTAAAAGATAAGCATAATATCATGAAAAATGAGATTTCTTTCTTAAACAAGAAAAGATTTATAATGGTCAAACACTCAAGGTATGCCTAGCAAATACCAAAACCTTTGCAATGGTCTTCAAGATGCTGTCATTTCCCTGATAACTTGGGCCTCTGAGTTCAGCTCACAACCTTTTGTAACTGGAACAAACAGGTTCATTTCATTACACCAAGAGTCCGTGTTTTCTCACAGCAGCCCTGATCCCTGCCTTGCGGCTTATCTTGGGAAGGAAAAAAAAAATGTAAACCTTTGTTTAATGTTGGCTAATAGTGTTAAAGTTACAGCAGGATGTCTGTTAACCTGTTCTGACGCCTCTGCTTGAGGCAGCAGCTTGGAAGTGCCAGGCCAGGGCAGCCTCCATCAAGGACAGCCTTACCAGGCTTGGGTCAAAGGTCAGTCAGATCTGAGGTCCCAGACTTATGCTTGCACCCACCATGAGCAGCTGAATGTGCAGTTTGGTGGGGTCTGAACAGCTCTGGGGTGTCACTAATGGCCAGCACTGCCAGGCTCAAGGCAGCTTGGAATAAACCTGCCCCGAGACTGATGTCAAATGCACCCTGTTTTGACACTGGTGCCTTTCCTCTGGTCTGCCTTCCCTTGATGGCATGAGCTCAGCTGGGAGCCTTCCACTCTGGGGATATTTGCAGGACCTCTCTGGTCTGCTGGACCACCTATTTTTGTGAACTGATGTCTCCTCTCTATTGAGTTTACTTGAATCTGGCCTCATTTCAAAGAACTCGGGCAGAGCCCACAAGCAATACAGTGCAACTTCCTTAGGAAACAAAACAAGAAACAGTTTTTAGCTTTCCTGCCTGGTCCAGAAGTAGTAAAAGTGATTTCAGACATGTTCAAGGTACTTTCTTTTTGCCTCTGCATTAGAAATGCAAAGAGCTGTTTTGTCTCTGTGGCTCTTCCATTTAAGAGCAGCCTCTGTTCTCCTGCAGAGGTGAGTGTTGTCCCTGCCTGCTTTCTGAGGGAGAAACTCCAGCCTGCTGTGGGTGATCCTGAAATAAAAAAGGAAACTGATACCCAGCTGCAATTACAGCTCTCACTTCCTGATCTCAGCTCCTGGGCTGTACTTCAAAGCCATCTTTGGAGCCATTCTGCACTTTCCCTTTTCTTTTTTCATCCTCTCCTTTCCTTTCCTGGTGGACTTTGACATCAGGACTGCAGTTGCACAAACGGGCTTGGTCTTGGGGCTACAGGCTCCAGATGCAAGTCACCCCCAGATGGGGGAAAGAGCCACCACCCGTTTTACAGGGAAACCACCGAGCTGCAGAGACAAATGTGTCTGGCCTGTCATTGCCCAAGAAGCTTGTGACTCATCCATGGGGAGAGTTCTGATTTCCTAAATTAGTTTGGAGTAAGCCAAGCTGTGGGCTATCCTTCCTGTGATCTGACACAACTCGAAACAGATGTCTGGTTTATACTAAAGGTTGAAGCTGAAAACCTTGTGAGTTTGCTTCTCCACAGCAACCATAGGAAAGTTTATCTTATGTTATGCTGCGTATGTGGAAAGTGTTTCCTTTGATTGCTCTGTTTTAAATTAGGAAATGGCCAATTCGAAACCAAAAAAACCTGTGAAAATTACTGCCACAGAATGTCATCAAAGCAGGAGACATAACATGGACACCTACGTGGATAATGAGAAACTTTTGCCTGGTATTTAATGCAAGCAAACTTCAGAAGGCTGGGTTTGCCTACTCTGGAACATAGCTAGTATGTCACTAAATGGGTGACCTGTAAAGAGAAACCAGAGAATAAACAAAATATAAAGCAATTTGATATTTCAGGCAGGCCCCTGGCCTGTTCTCTTAAAATTCAAATGGCAATTAGTGAGATTTTTTTGCCCAAGAGAATTAAAGGAATGGTAGAAAAAAGAGTCCTTGAAGCTGCTGTAACAAAAAAAAAAACCCAGCCCTTGTGAATAATTAGGGCAAAGATTAGTCCAGTCCCCTCCCCATTCTGCCCTGCACCCTGCCTGAGGCTGAGCTGACTCCCATCTGGGCAGGGAGGGCTGGTCAGGGGTGCCCCAGGAGCCAGGACTGAGAGACTGGGGTTCTGTGCTGGGAAAGCTCTTTGACTCTCAGAAAATGACCTGGGCACACAAAATCACACAAAGGGACATTTAAACTTGGTGAATATTTGTAGCAGAATCTTCTAGCAGGGAAGGGAGTACCTCATCTGGTTATCTGCTGGTTTGAATAGTCAGCTCATGTGAATTCTTTCAAAAGAGACAAAACTTGCTGAACTGTGTTGCTGCAGTGAAATGAGCCAGTTCCTGGGAGCCCAGGGACTGCAGGCTTATGGTGGGCCCTGGGAGAAGGCTGGGCTGGGGTCACACTTGTGCCAGTTGGGGTTACACTTGAGCCTGTGGGGTTAACCCACCTTTGCTTTGCCTTGAGCTTCTGTGGGCAAGTCATAGAAGGAGCCTGCTGTCAGTAGAGAGAGGTGCAAGTTGGTGAAAATATTGAACATCTGCAGTGCACTGCTTGCTGGTTGAGATACTAATGCTGAATATTGCTGGTCTCACAGCATAGGAGGGGAAACTGAGGCATAGAGATTTTGATTTGCCTCTTGAAATCACAAAATCAGTGGCAGAGGCAAGCCAAGCTGCTGGTTTCCAAATCTGCACTCACCTTTTGCCTTGCTCTCTCCCTAAAGACACACCTATGCCCTCATAATTCTTGCCTTTTTTGTCACATTTGTCTTCACTTCCTTGAAATAAATACATAATCAAGCAATGTGTACACCGGGCTCATCAGATATACCCTACTCAGTGTTTGAGGGTCTGTAACTATGATGTCCCAACAAGACAGACACTTCCAGTTAGTGACAAATTTGACAAAATGTAATCTCAAACTACTTAAAAGTTGTTGAGAAGTGTCATGAAATCCTATGTGACTAATAATGAGTATAATTGAGCACGTGATCTCAACCAAATCACTTACGCACTTTTTGCTTCAGTGGAAGAAAGAGGTCTAAACAGATTCCTGTACAGCCAATTTTTAATGATGCTGCCAATATGAGCATTGGATTAAAATATTTTATATTTGAACAGAATTAATTTAAATCTTTCTGCATAGTTGCCACCCCCTACTCACCAAAAAAAAGAAAAAAAAAAAAGAAAAAAAGAAAAAAGAAAAAAAACCACCAAAAGTTGCTTCCTGCAATATAGAAAGAAGTTGCATATCAGAGAGGGGGAAAAGTGGCCTTAATTTCCCAGAGTAGCCAATGACCCTGGATTCTTCTCTTTTTCTTTAAAAAGGGGCCTTTGCTGAGACAGACCAAGTGGCTGCACTGAAAACGAAGCCATGTTTGTCTTTGAATAGATGTCAGAGATCACAGTTGGTTTCGAAATTTTAGGGCAGCAGCTATCTGCAGTGGCACTGCCTGATACACAGTGCAAACAGAACAAAGAGGGTCGATCTTTTGTTATCTGCTTTTATTTATATTTATTGTAGCCCTTCTCTCTAACATGTACGTGCGCCTGGAGAGAAACGTCACTTCCTAAACTGAGTGTGCTCCTTTAGGTATGTGATTGCTCCTGAGAAAAATAATCCATTGGCTTGAGAAAGCTCCCATAGGCAGTCTTATGGTATGACCTGGTTTTTACTGACTTAGCAGGGAATGGAGGCTATTTTGTAAATTCATCCCTATTTTATGTAGACTTATGAGAGTGAGTGGAACTTTTTAAGCTGAGCACGTGGCAGATAAAAGCCTTGTCAGCACCTGGATGGGATCTCTACTGAAAAATATCCTGTGGACGTTACCCGCCCAGCCCACTGGGGTACAGGGTCTGTGCATCCTTAGGGAGAAAACCTTAGGTGTTTGACCCCAATGGCATTCACAAACAGAGCCTTGTGGGTTTGTATGTGGCCCATGAATGTCTGCTGAAAGCTCTGCATGGATCAGAATTTATGTATCTGAGCTCAGAACAGTCAGTCCCCTGCCATCTTCTCTGGGCTTCTTTCTTCGGATAAAAATATGTATCTACCCAAGCAATAAGTTGAATGTAAGTTGGCTTTATTACTGTAGTGACGTTGAATGGTTGGTTGCTGGGTGACCTTGCTTCTGATTTTATGGTCTAGGCCAGCTCTGGCAGCAGAGAGGTGTGGCCACGTATTGCACTCTGTTGTCAGGCTTCTCCTGAGATCATCAGAGGTTCAGTGTCAGCTCCTCTACAGCCTGGGAAGCTGTAAACCTTTGCCATTTGTTATGTGAAAGCCTGGATCCACAAGGAAGGGCTGGAGGAGATAAATGCATGACAAGAGGAACTATTATTAAGGCTTAAAAGAAAGGCCAAGCTCTGTGAAATCCAGCACGGAGCCAGGATCTGCAACCTTGGATTAGAGCAGTGACCACAAAGCCGCCATGTGACTGCAGGGCTCTCACAAACTGGGATACTGGAGCCTGCATGGTTTGCTTTGCTTTTGCTTGGAGGGTGATTTGATGGTTTTCATTGGAAAACAAAGTTTTGCAGCTAATCAGACATGGAAGAAAATGAAGGAGCAGATATTTTGGAAACCAGCTCTGTCTCTAATGGTCCTTGGTACAAGGTGAGAACTTTTATTCCCCCTCCCCCCTCAGTTACAGAAAATATTATCTTTCTGCTGTTTACCGGTGACTTCAGCAAACCATTGCCCTTGGACCAGACTGAATGCAACCTCTGCATCAGCTTTGTAAACAACTTCAGAAATTCCTTAGAGCAAGGCTGTGCTAAACATTAGGAACAGAAATGAAATGGTAATGTGTGTGGTTAAGTGACTGTCATCCACCTCACTGCAAGTAACAAATCTGTGCTGTGGAAACTACCAAAATAGTTTTCTTAGGTACTGGGAGAATCCAGAAACTTCAGATAATTTTAGCAAAGCCACTGCTTTAAGATTTGCCAGTCAAGCGTGTTGAGTAAAACCACAGCAAGCACAGGGTAAGATAAGCATTAACTTGGGCAAACAAATTGACAATTTAACTGTGTGGAACTCAGTGTCCAGCAGCAGCTCCTCCTATTCCCCCAGAGCTCACTCGAGAGCATTTAACCTCCCCAACGGGTCAGCTGTGCTTCTTGTCAAATCCTGAGCAGTGACGTTCAGAGATTGTTTTCTGTTTGCTTGTGTTTGTAATTTGATCTCATGTAACAACATTGTCCTCGGCTCACATATAACCACGGGGGTAACTCTGATATCCTGCCTGAAAAAAATCCCCTTGTTGTTTCCTGTGTTTGACGTTTGAAAGATTTCCAGTTTGGACAGGTTAGCGTGTTTATATTAATCTCATCCTGCTACTTGAAATTAAACGATTAGCATTTTGGGAGCTGGACATTCTACTCCCCTTTTGGTTTCCCAAAAAAAACTGGGGTTTGTTATCTTCACAAGTTTTGGAGGGGACTGGAGGAAGTTTTTCTGTTTCATGTGCTGAGGCCAGGATTTCAGTCCAGACATTTGTGCAATGAAAAAGGATTCTCTGGGAGGTCATGTCAGAAACGTGCCAGTTTCAATTCAAGCTCAGTATTGCCTTTTCTTCGTAGGAGTTACTGGAAACTAAGAAACTAAGGAAATGGGAAATCTGAAAATATGAGTGCTTGCTACTTGTTAAATATATTCTTAGTGAATACAGACATGTGTGTATCTAATGAAAAGAAGTTTGAAGAGCTGGCCAAGCAGAAGAAAAACAATCACCTTGTCCTGTTGGAACATCTCAGCATTGATTGATTGGTACATCTCCCATAGCACTGCCCAGACAGTCGTTCTCATCAGTGCTTAGGGTCCTTCACTTCAGCATGTCTAACCTAAACTAAAAAAACTGCTGCTGCATTTGCTGTTTGCCATGCTTATTTTCTGTTTACAAAGTTGAATATCCAGTTAAAAGGCAGAAGCAACGCTCAAAAAAAAAGGGGGACAAAACAATGAGAGTAGTTTGCAAACATGAAGGCTGAAAATTATTCACCTCAAATATTTGGCAACTGGGCAACAATAACAAAATAGAACTATGGAGCAGTTTGCAATCAAAAAGTCTGTGCTTTCATAGTATATATTATTCATCTCAGATCCTGATTTCTGTGGAGGCAGAGGGCTAGAAACTGATTTCTGGAAGTAGTTTACTCAGTCAATTTTTACTACATCTACAGGTGTCCTATTGGTGCTTTTTTAGACACAGATTTTAATTCATGGGAGCCTGAGCAGGATGAATGGTTGTGGCAGGAAAGAATATATTGAATAACAACATGCACTCTATCATGGCCTAAAAGTTCACAGAGTAGGTGAAGAGTTATACTATTGTTTTGTGCCTCATAGGATATGATTTTCTTTCTGTAAACCTGATATTTTCTAGTTTTTCCTTTAAAAAATGGGAAAAACTACCCCCTGCCCTGGGAAAATTTGAGAGGATTTTTTTCAACCATATTTTAGCCATATTGGTTGCAATCTTAAAATTTTGACTTCACTGTGTTAGCACATTTTTTCTAAATAAATATTGAGAAATAATATTGAGTATAGCTCATTATTCAGCTGTTCAGCAACTGCCTTCACATCTTTCAAGTGCAAATTTGTGTTTGCAAATAACTTTGTCTGCCTCTCATTGTGGGTACAAGTGTTACTCATTAGAGCTTTTTGTCAGCATCCCAAAATGTGGTAATTGAATATCCAGCTACAAATATTTCTGTTTGCGTTTCCTATCTTAGTGTTTAGTTTAAGAGGGTTGAATCTTAAGCAAAAGTGTGCTGATGTTCCTTTGTTTATGTTTATTATAAAATCATAAAACACTGTCATTTTCTGTGGTTAGCCCAGGGCTGAGCACGGAGACCTGCACGTGGGGCTGGCTTGCACCAGCGCCAGCAGGGCCTTGCTGTCATACAATTCTAAATGCACTTAGAGGGTTTTAAATGAAAAAGAACTGGTTAGTTATTAACTTGAAGAAATATCTGATTTTAGAGAACAGAAGATTACAAAACAAACTGGATTTTCACCAGCTCCTGAAGGGCAAACAGTACACTACTCTCCACATTTCCCTGCAGTGTGTGTTTGTGTCGAAGCTTTTTCACTCTCATAGTATTTGATGTAAATGTTAATTAGCACTCCAGGGGAAATGTGTTAACAAATGTACCTTTGACACAGGTCCACAGCTATGCTTTGCTCTGTAGCTGCAGGCTGGAAGGATTAGCTGGCAAAGTCGCTGGTGCAGCTTTTGAGGAAAGTTTTCGAACAGGAGTTCAGGAGAGCTTGCTGAGCACTTGGACTTTGCTGCTCTATGGAAGAGGTGCTGGGTAAAATGTGAGCACTTCTAAGAAAGAAGAGCAAACTCCTAGAAAAGGGATCCTTCTAACCATTAACGGGCTTCAAAAAAGACTGCCTGGGCTATGGCTTTCACGTGATGAAGAAAAAATGACTTAGCACAAACTTTGTGGCAGAATTTATTCCCTCTCCTCCCCCAGTGCTGAGCTTGATTAGCAATAAGTGGTAAAGTAATTCCTGTAAGTTGTTAGAGTAGAAAGGTAACAGTAGTGCATTCATAAACACATTTACCTCATCACTGCACTTCTTTGCCTTTCCAGAAACAGCAGGGCAGGGATTCAGAAATGGAAATCATTCACAGGCTGGGATTTTTCAGCAATATTCAAACCTGCCTCAACTCAGGTTAGCATGTAGATATATTGGTGGTTTCTGGCCAGATTAATTCCAGAACCTGCCATGACTTCTGTGAAAACATATGCAGAGCCACTTCTCAAGACTTGGATTGTTCAGCTATTCATTTCTGTGCAGCATCAAGTCCTGATTTCTCCCTGATGAGGAATAGCTCATATTTAAGACACAGTGAGAAGAGTCCAAGGATATTAACCACTCTCTGGAAATGAGGTCGGTAATTTCAGCCCAGCCCTCCTGAAACTGGTCTGGGGTTTGCAATAGCAACGAAAACCCTGCTGCAGGAGCATGCCTGTGCCTCCAAGAGCAAAAGGAAAAACTGTTGTTGGGAGTCCTCTCCTTCCCTGGAGCAGGATGTTGCATGAAGGATGCTGTTGTTACACATGGGTCTTGATCAGCTGGGTTAACCCTGGCACCCTTCTTGTGTTGCCCTTAGTGGGTATTTAGTGGCTAGAAGGATGCCTCATACTTTTTTCCCTCCTGTAAAATGGTTTCTTCCTGGCTTTTCTAGCCCTATGGGGAGTTTCAAACCAGTAAGCTGTTGCTGGTGAGGGGCCATCAGCCTTCGCTTCAGAGCTCACTCAGAGGTTTTCAGGGACTTCAGCAAGGAGTAGGAGGGTGGGCAGAACGTGAACTAGTGCATATCTGAGTGGTGAGCAGCCCACAGGACACGGTTCAGAGCCCCTGGGCAAGCCTGACCTCTAAGTAGGTCAGCCATGGGAGGCACTGCTGCTTTCTGCTCACCAGTGTCCAGGCTACAAGTGTGAACCAGGCTGTGCAGAGTGTACTTGGGCTCTTTGTCCCAGCCATGCTTTCAGCTTAGCCTGGCCTGCAGGCTGGGACAGCCCTGAGAAGGTTTCCTGGCAGAGGGAGTTCATGGGAGCACTCTTATTTTGAAGTGCAGGTAAAAGAAACACCAATCTTTTCCGCAGAGGGAGATCTCCTCACTTCGAATTGTTGCTAAATAAACGTGGCCTTGACTCGGTCAGATATGTCCAAAACTACTGGATGGAAGCCCTCTGGCAGGGTACTGCCTGAAGATGCTGCTGCCTGGGAGGAGGGATTTACTGTTTTAAACTGCTCCCTCCTTGCCCCCAGTGAGCAAAGAGCACAGAGCACCCCAAACCCACCGTGTGTGAGGCACTGAGCAGGGATGGGCAGCCTGGGGAGGCACCCACCACCCCACAGCACCTGAGCCTGCCCTGGAGGGTGCACCTGTGGCTCCACTGACTCCAGCAGCCCCTCTCTCTGTGAGCACGGCGGGATTTTGGCATCATCCAACTGCCCATGGAGTGGTGACAGAGGTCAGACCTGAGCTATGCTGGTTGGTGCCGTGGATGTGTTAAATCACTTTATTAAGAATGATGGGCTGGATTAGCATCTAGCCCTGCTCCTTCTGAAAAATTCCATGTGGAGATACTGGGCTGTGGGTTTAGCTGCCCAAAGAGGAAACAGCACATGGCACCTCCAGAGTCAGCTACTGATAGGTCATAACCAAGCAGACTGCCTGCTTCTGTGTCCTGTGGCAGTGACAAAAGATAGAAGTAACTTTTATTGTAAACCCCCCCTTGTTTCAATAGCCCCCCTTCTCATCTGATTGCAATTAGTTTTCTCAGCTGCTATACTTTTGCTGTTTGGTTCTATACCATAAATCTTGTCTTCCAAATTTTAGCAACAATAGATCAGCAATTGTCTAAGATCATGTAAAAATTGAAACTTTAATTGGAACAGTTCCATTCAGAGAGTTGCTGTCTATCTGGCTGCTTTTGTTTTGGCTCTTGCTGTAAGTAATCCGACTCCACAGTATCCAGCCAGGGGTTAAAATTCAGCTCAAGACAAGTGCAAAACTCTCTCAGGTTTTGAAAACTTGTTTTCTGTCTAACTCAGCAATAATCTGGTTCTCGCATTCAAGTAAACTGATCACCCAGCAGGAACTGGACTTTTGCCTTGTTGAAGGATGAATGTTGTTTTAGCGGCTCAAAAGGAAAACATACAAGAAATGCAGAATCCTTGTTGACCCAACAACTGAAAGAAACATCACAACATTTCCTAAATCAACACATGGCAATTCTCAAAACTAAGCCTGAACAGCAGCCAGAAGCTTACAAGGCAGGAGATGATACCATGAGCAATCTGAGACCTTGAATCCTCCCTGCCTAAGCCATGGGGGTGAGCTGGGAGCTCAGTCTAGTGATGTTCACTCGTGTCTCAGAAGAGCTGTTTGTGCATGAACCTACTTGCTTTGCAGTCAGGAAATTTAATTACTGCTTCCACAGTAGCCCTCAAAGAGAACCCTGTGCATGAAATATGCATTCATACCTGATATGTTCCATAATTTCTTCTGTTTCCGCATATGGAGTTAAGCTTAATGTTCCATACACTGTGGACAAATAGTAGTTGTCATGGGTACCATAGCCTTGAATTTCCTGTCTCCTGGGTGATTAAATTCCCCACAGTAATTTTACTTTATTGGTTTGTGTCAGTAACTCCTTATTTCCTTGGTTTGCTCTCCTTGTGGACATTTCACAGGATACTTGGATCTCCTCAGGCTTTTGCATTTTGCACACCAGTTTCAGGAAAAAATTGAGTGTTCTGCATAAGGTGTGCGGAGCAGCAGGAAACAGAGCAGAGTGAAGCCCCCCCCAGGGGCTCTGTGAGCCCCAGGCTCTGCAGTGGATGCCACTTCAGCTTGTTGAAGTCTGTGCTGCTGGAAATCCCCAGCCTCAGTGAGCAGCCCACTCCAACACCTGCACAGCTTTAGTACTGCAGTGTTTCCTCCTCCCATGCTGTCTCTGTGCTGTGTGAGAGCACCTCCTCATGCCCTGTCTGCAGGAGATGTGCAGAACAACTTCATGTGTTCTCCCTAGGAGGCTGGTGCTGGTGACAGGCAGAGTGAGTGACCAGCCTGCCTGCTGGAATTCACACAGTGTCAGCAGGAATCGGATGGGCTTTGAGATATTCTGCCTCTGGTCCTACAGAAACAAAAGGGCTACACATGGCTGATGGGACTTGGGGGCTTTTGCAACACTGCTAGCTGCTCTGCCAGTGCTTTACAAACTATCCAGATGTTTAGGTTTATTCCATAATCCTAGCCCTCCAGAAAATGACATAAAATAATATGGAAATGGGAACAACAACCTGTAAAAATGTAGCTTTAGCTGGTAAGTAAAATGAGCAAGTAATGGTTAAATGCAAAAATTTATGCAACGGGCATAAAAAGACAGTGGGAGCTTTTGGTGTTTAATATGAAATGTTCTATAAATAAAGCTAGATGGCTACATATTGACAAATTGGTCACCCCTAATTTGAGGCATGCCATAGGCAGTGGAAAAAAGTGTTCCGAGAGACCTGACTAATGTGGATAGAAATAGAGAGCAATTTGGAAAACTAAAGCTAGAATGGGAGGATTGTCACTGCAGACCCTGCAGGCTGGATGTCAGTGCTGCCAGCTGAACAGCACTTTCCTCCAACAGCCTCCCTGGTACTGAGCTTGATTAACTGGCACTGCTTACTTTGAAGTCCTGATAATTAAAGCTGGATCGTCATCTGCATTGTAATTAATATGCTCCTCTGCACCTAATTCATTCTGACAGTATAGATTAATGATGGTAAATGACCAACAAGGATTTATCATGAGATGATTCTTAGTTCTACAGGCTGCCTCAGACAATTACAGGAAGCGATTGTTAACTTCAGGCTATTGTCCTGGTGTAATCGTGCATGTGCATTCTCAGCGTTGTTTTGCAGTAAAACCCATCCAAGGGCTTCATAAAGATTCAGTTATGGCCCTTAAGAGGCTGAGCCACCCTCGTAAAAGTGGGAGAGAGGAAGCACAGATTGGTGATACCGCTCTGATTTTTCAGTATCCCAGTGCACGTAGTCTCTGCAGGTATTGGCAGGAGCTGAGACTGAGCACTATTTCTGCAAATCAGATGCTTTTATAAATATAATTGTGTTGGGAGACTGGGGAACAGGGTCATCTGTGCAGTGGGGTGCACAGCTGGGGCTGGGCAGCCTCGTTTGTTACCAGTGCTCTCCCTCTGTGGCAGTGCTGGTGTCTCCTCCATCGGTGGTGTGGGGAGGAAGGACCTTTTTCTCTGAGCCACAGTAACTCAGCAGTCCTGTCTGCCAAGAACTGCTGTGCATCTAAGCAATAGCCTCAGGAGTGGTCATTATTTTGATCTACCAAAACACACTATATAGAAGAGATGCCCCCTCAAAAGGAAGGTACTGAGCTCCCTGAAAGCTTAGAGCCTCAGGAGGTTTTGCTAGTCGGGCTTGCAAAATCTTGACTTTCAAGCCAAACTGGTCACAGCTGGGGGGACAATACCACGTCATGCTAAGCAAAAGGTCATGAAAAATGATGTAAATGAAGTGAAATTTTCCAAAGCATATAAGGTGCTCAAGCTCTGCTTGCTTCTTGCAAAAAGTGGTTTCATCATTACATTTTCTTATAATAGCTTCCTTGTGTACACAAGGAACTTAACCTGACTTATTTAAACTGCATCACGCATTGCTGCAAGAATACCTGATTAACAAGATGATCAATGTGTGCTGTTCCACTTGTCAGTCAATAGGAATTAATATACAGGAGACTAGTTCAGAAATGAGAGATTATAATGGACGTTTGCTTTTCTTTGTGCTGAAGTGTTGCTGCGTGAACAAACAGGTGCTAATATGTTGAATAGAGCTCCACTGCCTCCCCTCCCTAAGGCTGGCATTTTCCTCACTCCTTGACTGTTCCCTCATTTGTACCAATCCCAAACTCCTTCCTAGGAATGGTGAAGCTGCTTTGTGCTTGTAGTAGAAGCCTGGGATTTTTTTTTCCTTCTGCCCTTGAGATGTTCCTGGGAGTGCCTCTCCAACCTCCTGTCAGTCCCCTCCAGCCTCTGCAGCAGCTTTTGCAGTGCTGGCCATGAGCTTGTGGTTGGCTGAGGCTGTCATTGACCCCAAATGGACCCGAGTCAGCCTCTGGTGTGGTTGGTCTACCAGTGTCATGCACTCTCATGCCAGATCAAGCACAAGGCTTAACTGCAAGTGGTTTTAGTGTTTATCGGAAAATATTGCTCCGTTTTGCCCGTACTGCCCTGGGGACACCAGCGTGATCCTGGTGGCTGCTGGTTGTGCAACACTGCTCCCTGTGCTACTTCTCTGCACTTTAATGACATTGTTTCTCTTCCACCAGTAACCACATGGGATGGGTAACAAGACCCGAGCAAATAAGAAAGGTGGGAAAAGAATGAAAAAGTAGAAACATCTTTTTTTTTCTTCCCCTCCTTCTTCTTCCCCCTAGTAACAAAATCTATTGTAGCTAACCTCTCCCTCCTTCCCCATGATGCCTTGAGAGGCCACCTAGAACAGAGGCCAGACAGTGTTAAAGCAATAAAGCAGCTATTTATTAAAGAGGCCTTCAAAGGATGGACCTTGGGCAGTACAAGAGCCCAGCCAAGGCTACACCAAGATGGACAATGGGTCACACATTTTCACACTTTTATAAGTTTTGGTCCATTTACATATTGGGGTTAATTGTCCAATTACAGCTTCAGGTTATGAAGTCCCATCCTCCCAGTTTGCTCTCCTCAATCCGCTGTTGTTTGTACTTTTTGGGCCTGAAGCTGCAACAGTGTCCTTGGTTCTGGGACTGGAAAAGCATTGTTTCGTCTAACTAAACTGTGAAGAGAACTTTCTAACTTGCTATGTGAAGTTCAGAGTTATATACTAATGCAGTACAGAATCTGGAAAATGTGAAAGCTAAAGCTTCAGGCATCACCCAACTTCAGAGAGATGGTGATGAGGCAGCTTTGGAGGGGAGGAGTGTGTGGATGAAAGAGGAGGTCTCTGGGGCACCATGGCCATGGAAACATGCAAAGTTGGTGTTAGTGTTTGTTATTGTTGGCTGCAGAGACACCTGCTCTGCACCTTCAGCCCTGCAGGAACTGGGGTACATCTGAAAGGGTTTATCTGTGAATAAGAAAATAGGGGTTGAGAGCAGAGCTGGACCAATGGTGAGTTTTTTGTTTGCTCTCTAACCCTTCCCCCTCTGCTATGAAATATAAACATAGACCTAATGAAACTAAAAGCAGAGGTTGCTTTGGAGAAAATTAAGCAAGTTTTAGAGGAAAATTCTTAAATTTTGCAAAATGGTTTTATTCAGTCCAAAAAGAATGCCTGCAGTTGCTTTATAAGCTATTTCTGTTTGTCCCCTTTCATTTTAGAAAAAAAAATAAATCAAACCCAACCCATTCAATTTAGAAAATACCAAAGCAAAACATTTCACAGAACCATAGAATAGTTGAGGTTGGAAGGGAACACTGGAGATCATCTAGTTCAACCCTTCTGCTCAAAGCACGTTTGAATATGCTATACATTTCTGGTTTGAATTTTTTTCTGTGTCCACAGTAATTTTCCAAATTTGGCTTGAATTTCTAAACAGAACTGTGTTCCCTCCCCAGCTGTATTTTGGGATCAACTTTGTATTTACTGATTTTTATTTTCTTAGGCTTCTGTTTGGGAAATCTATGTCCTCTGTGCTAGGCTGGCAATGTATGCTGTCTTCAGACTCCCTGTAGAAAGTGTTTTCCAGATGTCACAGGTTCCACATAGCTTTTCTTTTCTTCTTCCACATGGCTTTATATAACCATAAGTGTTTGACTTTATATTTGCTTATTGCAGCACACTTGTAACTTGAAAATATGTGGATACTCATGGGAACAAAACATTAGCATTTATTATAAAAGGTAGTAATATACTGTCTGGTTGGCTTCCTACCTGTGTCCATACATAGAATTACAGAGTAATTTAGGTTCAAAAAGACCTTTAAGATCATCAAGTCCAGCCATAAAACCAACAAGTCCACCACTAAACCATGCTTCTCTCATCTTGAAATGCTGACCTATGTCTGCCAATAATTTACTAAAGGGACATGGGGGTGTCTGTCATTTATCCACTAACTTTTTTTGCTAAGTTAATATAAAAAGCAACCCAAAACTGAAAAATGGCAAAGCATTTATAGGACATAAAGAGCAGCTGGGGATGCAGACACATGAATAACTAGGATGCCTCAGACTTGGATGTGCCCAAAAGCTTACACAAAGACTAAAATAAGGTTGCTTTGTGAAATCCAATTTTTGGTGTCCATGACATTGTCACCCTTGGTGCCCTGTGGGGTTTGACACCTGAATTCCTGCTGGTTGAGGGTGAGTGCACTGTCTGAGCTGCCATTTGGCAGAGATGTTTAATGGAAATTGGTGTGATTTCCAAATGGACACTGGCTGGGGCAATATGATTGGATTTGTCCCATTTGTAGTCACAAAGTGCTGTGGGTTGAGGCTGTGGAAGTGTCTTTCACCTCTGTATGAGAGCTGCACTAATGTCAACCTCATGGAAAGGAAATCCCTCACTTCCACTACGGCATGAAACTTGTCTACTCTTTGTGAAATGGAAAGACAGTAATGGATCTCAGAAAATGTAACTCAGCCCTTCTATAATTGTTTTTCTTTTATCAAGGATTTTAATTTCCTTTTCTGCCTTTTCTTATTGCAAATTAAAAAAACCCCAACCCAAACAAACAAAAACCAAATGGCTAAAACTCCAGGGTTCCTTAGCAAAACTATTCCATCATGCTTTTATCTGGAGCAGTTTTTCAACAGTGACATGAGCTCACAATATGTTAGTCTGACTCTAAATAAGATTTTCCAGAGTCGGATGAAGGTTTTGGCTTAGTTCTAGAATAAACTACTTTGGAGACCTTTCTGGAGTGGATTCTGGATAACCTGGCACCATTTAAAGGATTATAAAGTTATGCATAATTTGCCCTTTCAAAATACTCAAGGCTTTTAAATTTCTCACCCCAGAAAATATCTTTCTTTTCATCAAACATCAGCTGTTTCCAATTGCTTCATTCTATTTTGGTCACTTATTCTCTCTTTTCCTTCCCATGCATGACTAAATATCTCCTTTAAATCAATGTGAAGCAATTTATTTTTCCATTCAACCATTCGGTTGTGCTGGTTCCTTTCACCATCGGAATGCCACATGAATGTCATACATTGAGGGAGGAACATCATCTTGCAGTCCTGACTGCAGGAGTGCTCAGCACCAGTTCTGCAGCTTAGCACGTGAAAAACACACCAGCTGCTGGTTTCTGCATGTTTTAACTGGTTAATTTTCTGCAGCCCTGACCAGAAATGCTCAGGCCATGGCAGCCCCACACAACGGTGCGATGCTCAGGCTTGTGGTCTCATGGTGAGCTCTGGAGCAGTGGGACTCATTCTGCCTCAGCTCAGCATGAAGCTCAAGCAAAGTGGTCCTTCTGAGGGTCAGGCAGGGTGAGCCTGTGAGCCAGAACAGGCCAGAACAGGCTGCTCTGGCCGTGCTCCTTGGGAGGGTTTCCTGAGCCACCGCAGCAATGCCCAGCTGCCAGTTTGGCTGTGCCGGCTGCTCAGAGGCACAGACTCTGTGCTGTGCACAACTCCTGGTGTGGAGGGGGCCTAGGAACAGCTGACCTTACACAGAGGGATCCCTCCGTGTAAGGATCCCTTGTTGAAAGTGCAGTGAGTTGCAGGTGTCAGCCCTCCTGACAGGATGGTCCATGCAAGTCCTGCATCAAATCCCAGTTACCAAACAAGCATCCACAGCTCAGTCCTGCCAGTGTTGAGGCACCTAAATGCAATCTTGGATTTGCCTAAAATCTGTACAGCTGATGAGCAGGCACACTGCTCCTCAGTAACCTTGTTTTGTTGCCCTCAGGTCAGAATAAAATTTCTCTAATCTTTGCTCTCTTGTATAACATACAAACACCCACCAGATTTCTGACCCATGCATATGTGACACATGCATTTTCCTTTCAGTTGACAAACACAGAAGCTGAAATTATCCAGAAAAAATAAATACCAAGGCCAAGCATAGGAAAGGGTTTGTTTTGGTTTGTGTCTCTTTCTTTTGGTGAAGTAAAGAATGCGCTGGAGAGAGATTTGACAAAGTGAGTGATCCAGATTTTTGTGGCAGCTGCATCCCAGCTCTAGCTGTCATAGCCACAGCTGATCCAAGCTGTGCTGTGCTCTGCAAGAGAAGGAGTCAGGTTCAGACCTGCCAGAAGGCCCTGAGCACTAAACCCTTCTGTCCAGAGTGGGATATGTAAAGCTACATTCCCTCAAGACTGCTGCCAGATGACTAATCTTGGACACTTTCAGGCATTCCAGCATGTCTGGTTAGTGGTTACTCCAGCCATCCTATCGTGATTTTGGGAACCAAATGTCTTGCACACTGAAGCAAGGTGCATATTATACAAGGGGTTCCTATAACGGATGTAGGTAGAGCTAGTGGCCAGTGCACAGTGGCTTTACATCAAAGATAACCTTGTGAACAGGGAGCATTGTGTGAATGCTCAAAGTCAGACATGCAGGGGAATCACATCCCTTTCTTTACAGTTTACTTAGGAGTCATGGGCAGTGCAGGATTTTTAAACACAGATTGAATGAATTCATCCATTAACTTCTGTTTTCCTTTCCATGCAAGTGATGACTACCTGCCATGGCCAGAGGTGAGCTAACAAGACAGTGCTCTGCAATCAGCCACTGGTCAGACCAGATCACACTATTTACAGTAAAAGAGAGCTTGTGCTTTCTGCAAAGAGATCCCAAGCTCAGACACTATTCTGTTACCTAAACTTGCTTGTTTGCATTTACTGAGGGATTCCCTAAAACTGGACTGGGGTGATTCTTTCACTGTATTTTGATAGCTGTCTCAGGGTATACTCCAGGGATTATTCAAGCTTCATCTCATGGGAGTTTCCTTTTTGTTTAAGGTGCAATATTATTTGTTTTCAAAACATAATGATATGTCTAGACCCTGACTATGTCCTGTGTGTATTTGAATACTTTCCTGCAGGCAGTATATCTCCCAGAGGCTACTTCTGGTTCGTGTCAATGATCCTTGGGGTTTCACTGTACTTTTTACTTCCATAATAAACTATTGTGATTTCCAAAGGTTAATCATTAGTGCTCTGCAGAAGAGATGTCCTGTCTAGATAGTGTGGTTTCCTTTTAATTGTCTTTTTGCATCTAGCTTTGTTCTTATGCTGTGGGATGATGTGCCAAAGATGGCACTGTGCAGGCTGTGTTGACAAGTTGAACTGTGCTACAAAATCCTCCTTTTGATCTTGCTTTTTTTTTCCGAACACCACCAGCTCCTCTTTTTTCCCTTATATAGAAGCCCTTTCCCTTGTATCTCCTGTTTGGATCAGGGCTTGATGGGTTGGATCAGGTCACAGTACTTTCTTGTCTGACTGAGACAGGACGAATATCCAAGAGGATGAGCTGACCTCCATCACAGCCGGTTGTGTGAGGAGGGAGCCCTGCACCAGTGAAATTGGCTTCCCAGCCCCAGCTAATACATTGCATTGTCTTGTCTTCATAGGTACCACCGAATTTTCTTATAAATCTATTCAATTTTATGGCTACATGAATCTATTTTATGAATCTTTGTTGAGAATTACAGTCAGTAACGAGTTGTACCAGAGCAAGGAGCTATTGTCGTGTCCTAACCTGTTACTCAAAATACCAGCTGTCTTCACTGAGGAGGCTTAAAAGCTCATTGTCAGGGTCCATCCACCGTGGCTAAGCCCAATTTTATACTCACACAACTCAACACTCGTGAAACACACTTCAAAAGAGGACTAAATTGCTGCTTTAAGTGAAAGAAGTAGGGTCTATGGGTGCCACCCACCAGTTTCCTGCCTGGCTGGCTGAGCTGTGGAAGGGTTGGGGATTTTGCCCCTGAATGCATCTCCCAGGCAGTGCAGTGACCCATCCAGGTCTCTGGACAGCCTTGCCTGGCCTCCCCGACTCCCCTCTGCACCAGGAAAGGGAGGGAGTGCTCCAGCTGCATCCGGCCTGCCCGCCTGGCCACGGGAGGCCCTTGAAGTACAGAACAAAATAAATTCCTTCAATCCCAGCAATTTTCCCCAAAGCAGATCAGCAGGCAGCGGGCCTGTGTTCTGTGGCTTGCAGTGGGCATCAGTGAGTGTCCCAGGATGCCTGTGTTTGATGACTATATCCCAAAGCCATGTCTCTGGTGTTTTTCTGTGCCCACAAACAGCATTTGAAAGACATCACAGAGAGAATCAAAATCAGCTCCAGTGGCTTCAGTGGAGTTGCTCCTGATGCAAGAGCTCCTTGCCTGGGTACCAGCACTCAGGCACTCCAGTGATTTGGCTGCAGAGGGCACACCAGAACACCTCTGGGCCTGCTCTCTATCCCACCAGGAATGCTGCTCTCCAAGGCCCCCTTGAACAGGAATTGAACTGATATACAGAAAATGCCAACAGTTCCATGATCAAACAAGAATTAGGAAGTCTTTTAAAGAAGCAGAGTTAAGAAAATAGATGGAGATGAGAATTTTTTCCTTGTACAGCTGTGTAAAGGTTCTTTCCAGGTTTCTGAGCTTCCTCAAAAGTGTCAGGTTATTCCCCAAATACAAGTCAGATATGAATAAACCCACTGCATGTGTCTCCACAGCCACCAACTCCTTTTTCTGCAGTGGTTCCCCATTAGTAAAAAAGCTGGGAGTCATTCCTTTCTAGGAGCAAACCTGCTACACTAAATGTCATCCCTCTTGAGTGTTACTAGCATTTTCCTGATAAACTGACCTTCCGAGAAATGCACTCTTATCAGAAAGCTGTTTTGTTTAAAACCTTTTAGATGATCATTAGTCAGCTCAAGCTTTTTCACTGGTGCAGATCAAGATGTGCTAACTCTAGGAGAGGCAAAATGTCATTGCAGAATCATAGGTTATGTTGCACTTGAAAAATAGGGAATTTTACTTGGCTATTCAAACTGTCCGAAAGATATGATTTCCCAGAAACCACCGAAGCTTCAAAAGGTGGAGACTGATGAAAGAGGCCAGATTACAGCCTTGCTTCTGGGCAATGACAAGTACTTCCCAGGTCATTAAGAGCAAATCACTCAATATTTTCCCATCTCCAAGGAATTAGAATCATAAATCAACTAGTGTTTATGATGTGTGCCAGTATGTCTGTGATAGGGCCATGTAACTTTAGATAAAATAAAGTTTACTTTTATTTCTTATTAAGAGATAAAAGGAGGCAGTACAGCATCTGTTCTAGAAGAAATTCATGGTTTCTATGGTCTTTTCTGAAGTTCATTTCTCACTAAGTGGTTAACAAAGCTTGGATGTAATGTATTCTAACCTAATGTGCCTAATTTAGCTGAACACTTTAAATTCTTTCAAGTATACGGCTCCGGTCTGTCTGTTTTTGTTTTACCTTTTTTTTCCACTGCTGAGCTCCATAATTGTTCCTTTTAGCCACAGTCACCTAAGGTCAGGCTGTACCTTGCTAAGGAGCCCAACTGCAAACAAGGCGAACTCAACCACGTGTCTCCAGCCCATTCCTGTTATTAATCCTCCCAAGTCCTGCCCAGCACTTGGCACAGCAACCAAAGTAAACTATTTATCACAAGTTCACATTCTCTTCGAGGGGAGGAAGAGCTGGATGATTCCTGCCTTTATTTATTTATTTTTTTAAAGAATATTGTGATATGGGAGCTACCTCAGGTTTATTTCAATAATGCAGGGGGCACAAATGTATTGAGAAAATATTGTTTGTGCAATATGAATTTAGTCTGATGAAATTCTGTTTCTCTTTCCAAAATGTCTTTCAGAGTGTAAACCAGTAAATATGCTGTCATTGTAACAAATCTGATGCTGGCTTTAAACTGATGAGAAAATGGCCAAAGTACGGGCAGTTTATATTCTGGCAAGAAGCTGGTCTGGGGATTTAGGTTTTTTTCTGAAATCTACAACACTGCAAAGAATTTTTATTTCTGCTTCAGTCTCTGTGTAGAAAAGTCCTGCTTAATTTACTTTTTCTTACTCATATAATTTTTGCAGTCTTCATCTCTGCTTCCATTCTTTGCTACATCCACTGCATGGGAGCAGACACTGCAGATTCAGAAAATCCAATTGGAAAGGACAGCAAGGTTGATACATTTTGCCCTCAGTGCCTCTGGGAAGCCCAGTGCTGCCAGTGCCTTGTAAGTCAAAGATCTAACTCAAAATGCTACACTGGAATAAAGGCAGGATCAATCTGTCCTAATTAGGGCAGCTCAAATACCATCAGGTGGGAAAATTTAACTGTAATTCTTCATGTGCTGATATTATCAAAAGGGTCCTATATTAAAATAATAAAAATGCGTTATGTGACAAAAGGGTGAGAAAACTAAAAAAAAAAAAAAAAACAAAAAAAAAAAAAAAAAAAAAAAAAAAAAAAAGTAGAAATGATGAGGGCTGCCAGAAGAAAACATTGAGTGTTTTTATATTCCTCATACAGTATAGAGGGTTGCAGAGAGGTGATGCCATTATGCTGCTGTCAGGACGAGCTCCTCACACCACGGCTGCCCACCCTGCCCAGGATGCTGTGACAGCCCAGGCACCTTCACAGGGTTCTTTGTATCCCAGAGCCACCTTTTGGTGATAATGTCATTTCTCCCTTCCACATGTTAAGAAGCAACCAACGCAGCCAGCAAATGAATAAGGAACAACGTGTTTTACAAAGGACTTGCAATTTTATTTAAACCTGATTTCCCTCTGTGTCTGTAATTTTGCAGGCAATTCATATGGTGATGAAAATCCCTTAACTGTCATTGTAAGCTAATGCCCTTTTCCATTCTTAAATGTTCAACAACATGAGCTGACAGTCAGGAGAGTTTGCATTTTTCTGTTTTGTTTTCTGAAAACAGCATCTACATGAAAGAAGTTGAAGTACGTACACCTAAAGTCTCTGTCTGAGCAGAGTGCTCCCAAAACAGCCCCCTTGAATACTAACTGTTTTCTGTTACTTATAGTATTAATAAAATGAACATTAGTGCTATGAGGGATAGAATTTGCTATATTGCTATTTACTTCTTTAATTTGTTTTTCTTTTTGATCATCCATTCCACAACCAGTGAAATACCTCGCAGCTGGACCCAGAGTTTCAGTTGTGAGACTGGGCTTCTGCCTGGACACTAAATTAATTGCAGGTGTAAAGGGCCTGTTACATCTCTCCTCTTTCTCTCTGTGGGGACTTTGGTACAGACCTGAAGGTCTCTTGTTGCTTAGTCAGTGGCAGGTCTAAGTCCAGGAAAACTGTTGCTATTTTGGGGGAAAACCTTCAAGAGTAGGCAAGTGTTTCCTGATGTCCCTCTCCCAGAACTTCCTAAAACTTCCCTCAGGGTGGCAGAGAGCCAGGGTGGTGGCCCCAGCAAGGTTTGCCCACCTGTGTGTGATGTATGGGTGAGTCAGAGCACTGAATGAAAACTGATCAAGTAAGAGCAACTCTGGGTGCAGGATGTAGGGAATAACGCTCCTGCTGCCCAGAACTGATCCTCTGGAGAACCAGGCACAGCTGAGTCACAGTGTTCCACACAGCTGCCATCACTGCCTGCCCCTGTGCAGTCCCAGTCTGTGCAGTCTGCACTAGCTAAACTGAATTTTAACTGTTAACTCTTTTAGTATTTTTCTTGAATACCTGTATTTCTCCCCAGAGAAAGACTGATTTTTCTGAGATTTGCTGTTTCTCCTGAAAAAAGAATGTGGCTGTGTTTGGAAAAAAACTTTTATAGTGAGATAAAATAGGCATCTTATGTAAATACTTTTCTTTTTCTTCTCAATTTACCTCCCCTCCTGAAAGTCCACATGGCTTTTCCCCTGTGGATCTGTAAAATGCAGAGTTTCTAACTTAGTTTCTTTTAAAAAGGATAATCAATTTAGATCAGATTTTTGAAGTCCTGAAGACTCGGCTTTGTTTTAAAAAGTGGTTACTTCTTTTGGTGCCCAAGACTGTCAAAAAGAAAATTTGATTTTTAGGTGTTTTTACCAGCTGAGCAAGAGAGAAGCAGTTAGTACAGGCTCTGAAGAGATGTCTTGTGCATGGCATGATCTTGACCTTCTCAAACAACTCTGACACCTGCCCAATGAACTTCCAAGAGTGCAAGGAGATGAATAAATCTTCAATTGCTTGGTCCAGATTGGTATATTTGTTGTGGTAGTGAATTTAAGAGTGACTGTTTTGACTTGGTTACATTAATTCATTGTAAAGGTAATGTGTGGAATGGTTTGCTCTGAAACTCCCCAAAAGCAGAAGTGTAAACCAGATGAGAGTTGCGGGGAAAGGAGTGTTTGGCACTGGGGCCATATGGGAGATAAGGGTAACCTGCAGCCACCAGGGTGAGAGGCCTTTATGTGAAGGGATGGGAAGGGGGGAGCTGTGCCTGGAGATGTACCAGGGAGACAGAGATGGCACTGCAGCTTATTTCAAGCAAGCACGGATTAAAAAGCCTCTTGATGGAGCACTAGGAACCCACTCACTTGGGCACAGAAAGTGTAGACCAGGAGACCTTGCCAAGGAAGAGCTAAACCACAAGACCAGCCCCCTCAATTAATCAGATAATTCCCCATCCCATCTGTTTGGAAGTCTCTCACAAATTTAAAGGATGTGTTTTAAAAGTAGTTTTCAACTTGGTTCCCAAAGCATTTTGGAGATATTTTTCTTTTCTTTTTTTTTTAGTGCTTGCTATTGTGCTCTTGTTACAGAGCCTGTCAACCCCTGCAGCACCCAGCTGTGCTGGCTGTAGCCATAATTCACACAAACTGCCAAGTGCTGTTCTGCTTAATATGACAGATCCTTCCGTGATAGCCGTGCTCCAGCCAGCCCTGGTGAATGTGTTGGGAAGGATGGTGCCCATGTGAGCAAGATTAATGTTTGTTAGGGCTGTGGTGAGTGAGCCTGCAAGCACTGCCTTCCCCTTTTCAAAAACTCAGAAGATTTATCTCCCCGACACATCCTGAGTCTGTTTCTTTTTTTTTTTTTTTAAATAGCTATCCCCAGAAAACTTCCATGGCCTGGTTTTTCTGCCTGCCCTCTCCCTTGAGTGTGGTTTCTCCTTATCTCCCCCAAGTCGTCATCTCCTCTTGCAGTTCTTGTGGTGTTGCTCTTCCTGCTGCTCAGCTGGATGCACAGAGAGCTATAAAATGGAGTTTACAAGAACCATGATCTATAGGTGCTGTGCCATGGCACCACAGAGATTCTTGTACATTCCTCCTTACAACTGTCTCCATGCAGAACTGCATGTTGGCAAGAGACAAGGACTGCAACTTCCCTGGTGGGAGCTTACAGAAATGAGAATCCAGTTGGAAAAATAGTTGGAAAGAACAGTGTTGGATAAAAGCTCTGCCATTGCTGGGCAATCAGAGCCTGATTACAATGAAAGAATGGGTGTGAAATATCCCTGGGAAAAGGGGTATATTCAACTGCACAATCATCTCTGGGTTACCTGTTGGTGCTAGAGTATGATCCTCTTTATTAATTAAGAGTTCAGCTTCTTGCATATCCTTGCATAGATGCTCCACAGAAAGACTTAACATTGGGGAAGGACTGTACATAGTCAGGTATGACTGAGTGTATTAAAAGGTATTGTTTTGACCCAAAGAAAGGAAATGTACTTACGAACACAGCTAGGAGTTGCTAAGTATTCAAATGAGGTCCAGTTCCCTGTGTTATATTCAGACAAGTTTGTAAGATAAATTCTTCAGTAGTTTCAGTGATCTAAGAACATATATCTCACAGGCAGGACATGGGATTGTTTGCTATTGTGAATATGTAATAAATCACTGTTTAGCATGACCACGGATGATGTATCTGTTCCTTAAATAATAAATTCAGCAACCATGAAAGCCATCTGTTTTGCAGGTGTACAGCTGCTGCTGCCATACAGCAGGGATGAGTTTCTAGCTCCATATTTTGTTTTTCTCTTTATCATTCTTACTCTGCCTGCCTTTGGGAAGGGTTAAGAATGCTGGCCCAGGAAGGCAGGCTGCTGGCCACTAGCACTGCTGGTTAACCAGGAGCAAACAAGAAAGTGGCTGCAGTGGGATCCCAGGAGAGACTCAGGGGCAAGGAGTCTGTGGATTTGAGAGCCTGTCTTGAGTGAGTATTCCCCCATTAGCCTGAACTGATCTTTTAGTTGCTGGGATAGACAATAAAGACTAAGAGCTTGTCCTCTAGCTCTGATGACCAAAGAAAACTGAGTTACTGATGGAGGACACAAGTTGCTTGTTTCTTTTACTGAATTGTTTTGTTTTGTTTTCTCTTACTGGATCCAGGCAGGCCACAATATAAAATAGGGGGTTGTGGCATTGGGAACCAATTCAGGAGTCTGAAAGGTCCTGAGGCTGTGGTTACTTTTGGGCTGAGCCTGGCTGAGGCTAACTAGCTAAGAAAAGGATCCAATACTACTAGGAAGCAGAGAGAGAACAGGCACTTGTAGGGTGTAAGAATTGGGTGTACCACTCCACCTAAAAGGACCAATTGTCATCCTTGCTTTAGTAAATCACAAACTGAAAAGGTTGCATGCTAAATAAATGTAAGTTGGCTTAAAAATACTTAGGAAGAGAGAAGTGAAAATTCTCCAAGAGGGGAACAGCTAATTCGCTATGGTCACAGCTGGCTGCATGGCACTGTGTATCCAGACAGATAATACTGCTTGTGAAGCACAGGGTAATTATAGGGGAGTGCATGAGGATGACAGTGCTTTGTTCCTCCCTTCTCCACAAACTTTTGGTCAACTCAAGGCGAGGCCAGGCAGTAGGAGCTATTGGAGGCTGCTTTGGCAGCAGGTCCCGCTCCTGCTGCTCCTCCTTCCCAGTGGGCTGTGCAGATGGCAGGGCTGGAGCAGCTGGGTGATGCAGTGCAGCCTCCTGCATCCCACAGGTGCTGCACTCCCTGGGCTGTGTAGGGCTCCAAGCACTGGAAAGACACGGGTTAAGGGTGAGCATCAGACACTGGGGAAGGCAGGACTGGGAGGGAGAGCAGCAGTACCTGAAGGCCTGTGCCCAGTCATTAAAGTTGAGTGGCAGAGGTGTGCTCACTTTCACTCTACATCTGCTCCTGGGCAGCTTGAGGAGAGCCTACCAAAAACGAAGTAGGGAAAGTATAATGCTGAGAAATTTGAGAAGCATTGGACAGATGGACAGCAAAGAAGGTAGTCAAAGTGGAAAGAAGGCACAGTGGAGAAGGGGGTACATTTATCTCCTAGAAATAGTGTGTCTATCCTGCTGATCACTGAGCCGTGCTGTGTAAACTACAGCTGTAAAAGCTGTTCTGACACCAGTTATGATGATGAAGCTTGTACATACATGAAGTATCTGAGCTTTAGACTTGAATGTCTTTAGTGCTAGAGTTGAAAAAGTTGCTGACTTAGACTGCCTTGAAGGCTCTGATTTCCAAGTGGTACAGACAACTGTCTGTGTTCTGCAATTGCAATTACACAACAGCAGCAGCTGGACAGCCTGCCAGGACATCAGGACGGTCTGCTCTCAGCTGCTTTGGGGCTTTTCAGGACATCAGGAAAGTGGTGCAGAAAACAAAAAAACTCATTGTACTTCTGTGCATTCCAGGAGCTGGGGATGAGCTGTCTCAGGACAAATTTTACTCTTGTGTCACCTGAAAACACCCTGTTCCAGGATACCTGATGCTGATACACAAACAAGCAGATATACCTTCGTGGGGTGTAATGCTGATACTCACCTGTGGCTAAGGCAGCACATAGTCCTTGTTTCCTCTTCTAGACTCTCTTGGGATGGAGAGACACACTGTCACAGCTTGCACGTGTCAGGAGTTAGTGTTGTAGAGCCCATTCAGCTGTTTGCGTGTTGGCGCATTTTCCACAGTTCCTCCTCCTCCTTCCCCCCACTGCCTCCTTCGCTGGCCTACAGACCAACAGGATTGCCTAACTTTTCAGAAGGCCAAAAGACACAATTGGAACATACAGCTGAATTGGGGGGAGAAGCAATTAAAACCACATAGAATAATCTCTTACCAAGACTGCTGCTTGTGCTCACAGGACTGCAGTCGTGCTCACTCTGCTTTTGCTGGACAGACACTTTTCCAAAGGACACTGATATTTGTTGTTCATGCAAATGTTAGTCCATCATTCCTTCTGCATAATTCTGCCTGCCCGTGTCTTGGGTACTGAAGTATTATCAGAATTGGATTTTGGCAACAAATTTTTGCTCTGAGCCTTTGCATGCATTTTTGTGTAACTGGACAGGAGTGAACTGTCCCAGTGCTCAGTGCTAATGCATGAATTCTTAAAATGTGCAATGGGAATTGGTCAAGGTCTGTGTGAAATGGATGGACACTGCTGATACATCAAGGGAAGTGGTTTTGCTTATGGAAATTTGGGGGGAGATAGCAGATATGGGGGATATCTGGGGGACAGTGTATTGGTCAGTCTTTTGCCAAAAACATGCAGGATCTAATGTAAAATTTCTCAGTGAGAAGGATGAGGATGTGGCTGATAGTGTCTTTTCAATCCTTTTAAATTTTGACACTTATGTACTTGTTCTCTAAATGCTTTGATCTTCCCCAGCACCCACTTGTCTGCAGATGAAGCTGATAATCATTCCAAGCTCTTTTCTAGCATTTTCTCTTATTCTACAATCCTGAATGAAATTAAACCTTATTCTCCATAAATAACCTTTCTCATTCCCCCAGCTGTCTCCAAGAGCTAGTTCTCTTCTGACCTCTCCCTTACTGACTCTGTACTGACCTTGCACTTCCCCCACAGCTCTAATCTGCCAGTGTCTACACTCCTCAGCTTCCTCTGCTATTTTGCATG
>VWZU01001231.1:2339769-2381819 GCA_013397095.1 Sterrhoptilus dennistouni
TATGTGCCGGCTCGTCCCGCGGGGCTCTGTGTGCTCGTCCCCTCTGGAAAGGGGGCACACCGCGGGCTGGAGCCTCTGCGGGCTGGGCTGGTCACTCCGCTACCTCTTCCATTTGGAAAGTTGGAGGGAGAGCGGCAGCGTGTTTTGCTCTGGGTACTGATTTACGTTAACAACTTGTTGACCTCCTCTCTTGCTGCAAATAGGGGTATTTTTTGCATTTTTTTCCATGTATTTGCGGCCATACTTTCGAGTAGAGGTACGACACAAGACTATATGGAGTTGACAGACACATACTGAAAAAAAAAGTGATTTGTGATTATTTTCTTGGAAGTGAGACAGTGGTGTGGAGTGCTTGCTTGTCTGTTTGCTTTTTATCGATGGACTGTTTATTTATGGGTTGTACTTTAGCTCCTTACGTTATAGGCTTGGACTACATCTTTGCTTTTCTTTGGAAACTACTTTTATTTTGTAAAAATGAGTAGTTGCAAATGTAAGAACATTGTAGCAGCCCTGGGGATATTATATAACATGGCTGATCTGTTCTGGTTGCTGTGATAAGAACTGAGATACACACACTGTAAATATAAGATACAGGCTTGAGATGCAAGTGAGATCTAGCTGAATGTCAAGTGTTTTGCAGAGAAAGAGACTCTAATGATTTTTGTTTTCTTAGGGTTTTAACTTGCTTATTAAGATAACTTCTAGAGCATTGACCTGGAATAATTTACTTCAGTTATGTGGGTGATTTTCTTTGATTGTTTCCCTTCAAGTTTAGTAATCTTTGTTCATAGTTTAATAAGTTTCATAGTTGAAAAAAGTCTAGAAAAGCAGCAGACACTTTGAGAGTAGTGGGTGGGGAGGAATTAACAATACTTATCACAGATCATGAAGCTGAATGGTGGTGTACTAAACTAAATTTCTGTGTTAACAGCACTGCACAGGAAATGAACTTAGGGCCCTGTTCACATGCAGTGGAGGTGCTCACGGCACGTTGAACACAGCAGCCACACTGAGGAGGCTTCAGTTGTCATCAAAGTCCTGACAATTGTTTTGCTAGCTGAATTTTTATAGTGTTTATAATTGCACGTTACAAAACCTAAATCAAAAATAGTCTTTTAAAATTTTTGTTCTGTGAATTTGTCTTCTGTGTGATTGTTTAAGGGGAAAAATCCCTCAAACCTGTTTCCAGAAGCATGTGTGGGAAGCAGTCTTAATTTTGTTAAATTTTATTGTTCACCTTCAAGAACTTTGTACAAATTCTTGTTACTAGGTTTGGATAATTCAGCCAGACACTGTAGGTTGCTGTTGGTTTGTATGCATGCTGTCATCTCACTGACAGTCACTCAGATTTTTATCACTCAGTCACATTTTCTGCCCTTGTCACCACTCTTCAGCACAGTTCTGTGAAAGACGGGTTTTGAGAAATGAAAATAGAGTTCTGTTTGTGGTCATTTGAATACAAAATCTGTTGGACACATCACTTCTACATTATTTTCACGTGTGAAATCCTGTAATAGCCTTTAGAGCTGTCAGGCAGCGTGGTATTTCTTTCTCTGCTTTTATCATTAGCATATGTAGTACAACCAGATTTGCAGTTCTTAGAATGCTCGATAACTGTGCTGCCTCAGAGATTGTGCTGGAGGGAGGGATCACTGCAGAGCAGTTTTCACAGCACAGTGAAGTTGTTTGGAAAGAAAGAAAGTGTGAGAATCTTGACAACAATGTGCAGGAGCCTGAAATTCCTGAAGGCAAAAGGAGCATTGGGCAGGATGTTGTGCTGTTTTATATTTAAAAGGATTTTTGATTTGAGGAAGAACTGTAGGAGTTAGGGTGCTACTAAGAACCATTGCTATTTCTTGGAGCATGTTGTACACTCTTTATGGCCCTGGGGAGTCCTTCACACAAACATGAAATGCTGCAAACCTGGTGTGCTTAGGGCACTGGTGGTGTCACCCAGAATTTGTGTGAATCACAAATCTGCCTGAATGACACTTTCACATGGTTTCAGGACATTTTAAATTGTTGTATATTCTCAAATTAAAGCCAACAGAATGCTGTGTTAGAGCTATGAACGAAACTTGGCCTGTGGGTAAATTTCATGTTTTCACTTTGGCTGGCATTAGTGTTAACTTTATTAAAACATGTATAATACATAGTGCAATCGTATTTACTGAATCCATTTGCTGGCTATAGTGCACGTTTTTCAAGTCAGAAAATGCAATAAAAAGAAAAAAATTCCCATGTTACTTGTAAAATGACATTATATCTATTGCTAATTAACCCCTGACTTAACTCTGGTTTTGTGTTTATGTCTTGATAAATCTTTCTCCTGGTCAAATAGCAGAGGATCATTTTCTGGATGGGTGGTGTGATTTTGGCTATTGTATTTTGTGATTTGTATCAATTTATATACTGTAGCTAAAAAAGTGACGTGTTCTTTTCTGGTATGGAGAACCCTGAATTAATCCACTCAAATTTGGAGAATAATCCTAAAATTGTGTGCGTGCAGAGGTAAATGCTGTAACAGCTGTTTCTGTTGTGTATGAATATGGTGACAGTATGTGAGCAGTGGAAGACCTCTTTTAGGTCATGGTGCCTGGATCTTCTTCCTTAATTAGTATTTTCATATGTGGCTTTTATCTGAAAATTATGAGCATCTTGGAATAAGTGCCATATTTAAACAGTGAACCAGCCATGGAAACTCTTCCCTTAATTTTCGATGTATTGCCTCTGCAGATTAAATCCTGTGCTAGTGAAAGATGAGCAGGACTTGGATGCAAGGACTGGGGTTTGATTATCCAGTGCTACATAAGGAATATCAAATGACACTTAACCAGTACTGTTGCAAAGAGGAGTTTCCCTGATTTTTGTTTTAACTCTAAAGATCTCGAGAAAGTGGACTCAGAATTGTGACAGTCTGTCCTTTTCATATATATTAGTTATGATTTTGAGATTTTTTTAGTTGAATTTGTGATAAAGGTACTTGGATTTATAGAAACCTGCTTAAACACCATTAGAAAAACAAGTGTTTAATCTATAACGTAAGAGGAATAAATGCTGAAAGGCATAAGGACTTCATGGGCATTTATTTAAAATTGGCTTGGATATTCATAATAATTTGCTATCCCAGCATCCTGTGTGTGTGGCTCTTCTCCAGTGCATTAATATACACTGTAGCACCTTGATTTTGCTCTGTCATTCTTTTACGTATGTAAGATTTCCTTCCTCTCTCCTTGAGTAACTCTCCTTGTCGGGTACATTTCATACAGAAATATCTGCATTTGGGTGCAAGGGGATCAGTGAGTAAATCCAAACCTCCTTTGTTTGAAATTGAAATTACTCCCAAGCCAGAAGGACCAAATGTTAAATAGTGTTTTGATTTATCAGCTGATGTGGGGCAGCCAGTTTAAATCCATGCCCTTACAGCCAGTAAGTTTTCTGCATTCAAACCCTGAAATTGTCTGTGAATTTTGCAATCCCAGCAAACCCATGTTGCATAATTCTGCATAGGCTGTATGCTATATGGCACCTGCAGTGCTGAAGGGGATCTCATTTCAGCGGTTAACAGCACGTTATTTAGTCCTTTAAGCTGTCTGCTCTTTTCCTCCCTGTCTGGTAATTCCTTTCCCTTGGAACACACCGGCACTGCCTCCCTTTGATACTCCCACACTTTCTGTCCATGCTTCCAGTGAGGCCATCCACCCTCTCTTGAATCCTCCCTGTTCCCACTGAAACTGTCCTCAATCATTTCCCCCGACAAACTTCCCATCACCGTTTCCCTCCCACTTCCACTGACGTCAGTCCTCCTGTACAGAGATCCCTGCTTCCACTGAGAGGATCCTTCCCACGCTGAGATACGTGAACTTTTCTCAGTCTTCAGGGCTCCAGACTTTTCAGACTGATACTTTTTATGCTGTTGTTATAAGGCATGAACCCTTTCTCCAGGGGATGGGAGTCTAATTTTTAAATTGTATGAAGTGAAGTGGTGTAGTAACATGTGTACTGGGCTCATGTTTAGGTTTAATCTTTATCTTTTTAAATTTCCTGTTGTTTGTTATGTAAATTGGAAAAAACCACAAACAATAAATCACTCACAGTATATAGATGGCTACACCACAAAGACAGCATAAGCTGTGTTTTCAATTTTTAAAGCATTATTATTGATATCTCTTCTTGTGATGCAAACCAGCTCATGCAAAATGTGTCACTGCATCTGAGGGCAATTCTTGGTTGACTAAGATGAGCAAGGTCAGACCCTGAATTTTTGGAGTATTTACTGTTCGTAAAAAACACTTCACTGAAGTGAAACTTCACTTCACTTCACTGAAACTCCTTTCAGTTGAAAATTCTTGTGCCTTTTCTGTTCTTCAGTGCTGCTGTCTGAGCTTGCTCTGTGTCTTTTCCCTGGGCATTTTATGTAGTTAAGTACTAAGCTTTTCCTTTTCTGCCTCCTGAATCTGTCGATAGAGCAAGTATTAAACCCAAGCCTTTATTTCTGCAGTTCTAGATACTTTTCTTATTGTGTTGTACTTTTTATATTCTTGATTGTATGGCTCAGATTGAAGTGTAAGTACATCTACAGTGAGAAATTTTCTACTTGTAGAATTATAAGCCAAGCAGAATAACAGGAGGTGATGTATTAATGAGTTTCTACCATTCCCAATATTACATGTGGTGTGAAATTCCAGTGCAAGTTGACAGCTTTGCCTTGTTATTTAAGATACCAGCAATTCAGATTTTACATCCAAAATGCTAAGTTTAAATATGAATTAAAGATACAAAATGGTTACACCTGCTTGCAAATACTTCTCATTCAATGAATTGTAGATCAGAGGATGCTTACAATCCATGTGACAATGAAGAATGTCTTATTATGAAAGTTGTTTGTGGTTCATTTGAATCTAAGAAAAAATACTGTTTGGAAACTGTTTTGCTTTCCATGCATATTTGCGAATTTGTTCCTCATGTTCAAATAAATGTTCAGGTCAAGAAAGGGAGAGGTATTTGAATGCGAATTATTTTTATCATCCATTGAAATTGTTTTATCCAGCAGTCGCCACCACCAACAGTGATAAATAGCTGTTTTGTTTCAGTTATTATTTGAACATTTGTTCACCTCTCTTGGCTGTCACATTGAGAAAGGAGTCTGGACTCGGGTTACTTTAGCAATAGTAACAATACACTGAAAATGTTACACTTTTTGAGCAGTTGGAATCTCAGTTGACTTTCGAATGAGTCCTCAAAGAAGAAATAAGTATTTTGAGATACTAAAGCTAAAGCTTTTATTAGGTCTCAGCAAAAAGTGAAAGAAACTTAAAGCAAGTATGAAAATGAGCAGACTGGCCTCAAGGTGAAATAGTTTCAATACAAGATTTATGTAAGTTGTCATTTTATCAGGGGGCCATAGAAGCACCTGCACATGTAGGAGAACGATTTAATTTAGCATTGTGCTCTGTTTTGGTGGTGTGTATGGATATAATATGCCCACACTGTAAACTGCTTTACCAGCCATGGATGGAATTAAAACACGGTTAGCAATGTTTCCAAGGTTGCACACAGAGCAGGATTTCATGTCGCAAGCTCAGTTTTCCATGTGAATTTCAGTATTTTTATATATAAGACCCATTCATCCAGTGGAGGTTCAGTAGGAATTCGCTTGGTCCCTTGGTATTCTACACATTGCTATCTGTTCTTTGGGTAAAATAATTAGATATCATCATTTAACTGTAGTTTAAACTGGCACAGGATGACAAGATACAAATTGCTTTAATGTGTATGACATACTAAATAGTTTTATTGCCCAGACTCAGATGTTTAAGTTTTGAAAGACACCAAAGAAGTGATATTAAAGTCTTCTGCTTTGTGAAAAGATTTCAGCATTCAGCCCCTTTTAGATTTTTTCTTGATACCCCTTTTAGGGGCAAAATTTAATAAATGTTGGTATTACACAGGCTATGAAATTAAACAGCAGAGTCTCTAATTTGTGCATTCTTCCAGACCCTTCTCTTTTGCTATGGGTTGTGCTGTTGGCCTCAAATCAAACTTCCAGGCCCTTTTCTTCTCTTTCTTGTAAAATCTGTAACTCTGTCACTCTACATCAAGTAAAAGGCTTTAGCATTCTGTGAGCCAGCTCCCACATGTATGGCTTTGTTCCAGGAGAAAGGAAGAGCGCTAGAACCTGCTTTATGGCATGGAAATGTGTTGACATAAATTAGGTTATATCTGTTTTGAATGTGGTAGACAAGGTAATTCGAGACGGGTTTTGATAGTGTTTTAAATGTTCAAAGGTAGTCTGCAGATATATGTAGAGAGTTCATGTCCTCGCACAGCAGAAGAGCTTGGAATGAAAAAGGAATATTCAAGATTTAAAAACAATTTTGGGAATAAAATGTTGCCCATGAAAAAGACTGATTCCAGCATGAGGGACTCAAATAAGAATTCCCACCCTTGCTTGGAGTGGGAGGAAATGTGGCTTTTGGTTCTGCCACTTTATTGTCTGATAGACAATTTTTGAGCACTAGATCCCGAGAAATTAGGATAACATATTTTTGTTGGTGTAAAGAAAATCTCTTTGTTGGCCCAATGGGCCTTTCATTTCTGAACAAACTAAACTGATACTATTTCAAGAATTTTTTAAAATCAGGATATATATTAATCTGTTTGTTAAATAATATTTAACATATTTAAGATGTGTCTCTTTCTTCGTTGGAAGTGAGAGCTCACTTTTTGGAAAAAACAGAATTATTTTGCATGTTAATTTGAAAGTTGCATAGGAAACCAAACATTTTATATACATTTTTCAAGGATGTATTCACGGATGTATTTTGCTTTGTAAATCAAACATTTGATACAGTGACATGAACAGATTATTGGTCTTGTTATGGGGAAAATGGTGACACTGAAATCTTTTCATTGTGTTTTAGAGTTCCCAGTTTCCTAAGTAAATCCATACAAAGAAAACACAGAATCACTGGACAAATATGAAAGAATGGCATCCTCCAATTCCCATTGTTTTCATTTGGAGTTAGCAGTGACCTTTAGCTCCCTGCTGGGATGTGGTGGAAACTTTAGGAGGCCCCATCTTACTTGCCACTAAAAGACAACTTATTTTTAAAGTTACACATTTACTATCCTATTCTGTCTTTGAGTCTGAGGTTCTGTCATCTCTAATAAAATTTAATCAGAAAAACAACCTCAGTGAGTGATCAGCAAAATGAACTTTCTTTATAAGAATCTTGTTTGAAAAAAACCTACTCTAATTTAATTCTAATTAAAGCACAACAAAAGAACCTTGATCTGCATTGAATGCAATCTTCCTGTACTTAGGAGTAGCTACAGTTTTGCATCATCAGAAAGGTGTTCCTCATTCACACTGAGTTATCAGGGTGGTGGGTCTTCTGACACTGAGCTGTAGCACTCTATTTTACAGCAGTGGTTTTAATTCCAGGTTTAAATGCACAAACATATCTGTGGGATATGTAGGTAGGTCAAGATCAATGTTCACCTGAGATGATTAATTTGCAGATGTGTTCGTATTGGAGTACTGTCTGCTCTTCCTTCCAATTTTTAGGTTTGTGGTTTTTTGGTTTGGGGTTTTTTTTTTTTTTTTCCTTTCTTCCTTCATAACTTCTCATAAGTTTGGTGAGAAATTCCACAAATGGTTGAGGACAGCCACACCTATTACTCTGGTAACTTGAAGCAGAAGTGATGTGTCCCGCACACATTTTAACTGCCTGGTAGAAACTGCACAATTCCATGAGATTTAACTCAAATATTTCAACACAGGATGAGTATCAGAATGTAGATCTATAAATACTGGAATCTAGAGCTTGTACTGAAGTGTGGATGGCACTGGGATTGTTGGCAAGATACCCACTTTTTATTTTTCAAATTGAAGTAAAGTATTATTTTCAAATACTGAAGAGATTTATTAGTGGGCCAAAGTCTTACTAAAATGACACTCTCTCAACGCTGTTAAGATCTTTGGGCTCAAGGGTTGTGGCTGTGGCTTTAGGCAGAATAACTTTGAGAGTGATGACTCTCCAAGTTAAAACCTTAAATTTCTAAGCATTCCAGAGGGTTTTTTTCCCCACATATTTGTACCTGTGTTGTTCTTCACTCACATCTGAGTGAGGACCATTCTGTAAGCAGTGGTGCAGCAGTGATCCAGACTTCCCCTGAATAGTGTGTGGCTGCCTGGCCAACTTGCTGTGTGTTTCCACTTGGCTGCCTGGTGTTAATTGTGTGTCATGCAGGATCAGGGCCCCCATGTACCCAGGGACACAAGGGCTGCACTCGGACCGAGCTGTGTCCCTGTCTGCAGGGTTTTGTCTCCAACAGCCCTCAGCTGAGTAGGCTTTGGTGAAAGACGTGAGGGATCTATTTAAAGGTACAAAACTGAGAAGAGTTCTTCATGTTCCTCTTCTGGCTTTAGTCTGAGCATACTGATTTACTTTTATTTTTTCACCATTTTGGCATGTAATGTGATACCGATATTTTAGTTTTATGTCCTTAAAACTTGTTTGATGAGTGCAATGAAAAATTGTACTCTTGAGGGAAATTTGTAAATGGAGAATTAATTTCCAAACCAGTGTTAGCACATACTTATCACTGCAATACTACCAGTGTGAATGGTTGATGCATTTGTTTCTGCAGATACTGTTGCAGGGACCATGAACAACCAATGAAAGAGTTTAGAACAAAGCAGGGGACATGAATTGAAACTAAATATGGGTTTGTATTCTGAAGAGGACTTCACTTCCAGGGTAGCTAGGTTTTTTTTTTCATACATCGGTCAGAGTGTTCTCCACATGAAAAGACCTGAGGGTAAAATTGATATTTTAGAGGAATGAATCATTTCAAAGACAGGCAGAAGGAGTTTTGCAAACCCAAACAGCTTGTGTTTCATTAGCAAAAGGAAGAAGAAGTCCTGTGAACTCATGCTTCCACTGATGCTGCTGGAACTTTTCCTTTACTTAGTATTTGGGGTTTTCCTTTTTGTCTTTGGCAGGAATAGATCTGCTTTCTGCAGAATTTCAGATGAAAGGGCTGTTTTGCTTGTACTGTCAATTAGTGACGGTATTGCATGCGTTCACTTCTGGGGGTGGTGGTCTTGTTCCTTGCTGTGCAAAGCTGTGGAGCTGAGATCTGTCAGGAGAACACTCAGCTCAAGTTCTGTGGCACTGCTGTCACTCACAGCCCCTAACCCTACCAATGACACTTCTTCCCTCAGCAGATAATGTCACATTGTGTCTCTTCCAAATTAGGGAATATTTTACTATGGAGCAGCTTCTTAATTTTTAGGAGGGATTTATGTTTTCTGAAAATTTATTTCATGTTACAGCTCTTAGAAATTAATGTATTAGAGCAGTAGCTTGTTGGGAGCCAAGTTTTATCCAAAAAGCAGTTGCCTCTGGCAGTGGTACCTGGTAGGAAAAAACAAATTCTTGGATATAAGAGAGATTTAGCTTTTATGATCCTTGTTCATCCTACTAAAAACTCATTGAAGTAATGAAGCTGCTCAGTGAGGAAACTGACCCATCCCTCTCCCTCTTGGCTTTGGTGAGAAGGGCAGAGATAGTATCTGTCTGTCCCTGAAGACAGGCAGTAGTGGCAACCTGCTGTTTTGGTAGCAAATAATAAAAAAAGAAATTTTGTTGAGCATTCTATACTTTTGGTTGCGAGAGCTAAATATTGATGTATCACCTCATGATAATTTTCTGAGAAATATAATTCTGCTGTCACTGTTTGTAAATTTTTCCAACACAGTTGAAAGGTGTTGTGTTTTTTTTTTTTTTTTTTTTTTTTTTTTTTTTTTTTTTTTTTTTTTTTGTTTTGTTTTGTTTTGTTTTTTTCCCCTTGTTTGCTTGTATCAGTGCAGAGCCTCAGAGTTTGGGTGGGAGTGGGGCAGAGGGAGCAAGTCCTGCCAGTGCTTGGTGGGAGGTGTGGGAAGTCCAGAGGCTTGTCACATCCTCAGACTCAGCCTCTGGCCACAGTGTGATCATGGGAACATTGCCAAGCACCAAATTTTCGGAGAAGCGTGACTGAAGTTCACATTTTCTAAAAAGCTAAGCTCTCTTATGAATTACTTACAGTGAGATTTGTAGCTGGACTGTCAAAAAGAGCACGCTGAAATTGTAATCTCTTATTTTGCCAATTAAACTGAAAGCAACTTCTTTTTGGAGGTTACACAGCTCTGAAGTTTTCTGCTAACTTTATCTTGGCTGTTCTGATGCTAAGAGCTCTTACAAGGCTCTCTTGTGCTCTTTGGGCAGTATAAACTCCCTCCTGCTGTGCCCTGCTCAGTTTGTGGGACGCTGTTCATGGGGTAGTTTTTGCTTTGTGGGGTAACTTTGTTTGGTTTTTTACAAAGTCTGAGCAAACCAGAGACTTTTAAGGACTATGGAAATGAAATAGACCTGGTGCAGGATCAGGGAATGGCAGTCTTTTCCTCCACTTCTTCTGAGAGCCTTTGAGCTGTGCTAGGAAGCACAGGCTGTGGGTGTTAATAGGTAGCTGTGATTTTCACCCTTTTATTGGGGGCACAGGATTTATTGTGGGTTAGGAGGTGCCTCCCTGATATGATGCACTGCTCTGTCAGTCCCTCTCGAATTAAACCAAGACCAGAGGCCAGTGGAGAGTGTAGGTGATGGGGTCCAGCACTTACAAGGCTCAGAGGTCTCTGTAAGGTATGGTTTAGTTGCAGAAGTCACAGTTGCCTCCACAGGTATATTTACCTAGTTGTGGAAAAGTGATTTGTCCTAAAAAGTTGAGAAACCTCATAAATTCTCCCATCATCAGTTTGAACAAGGACACAGTCTTCCTCAGTCTGTTGTTTTCTCAAGTGTATGTTTAGCAGTGAGGCCGTGTAGTCTCTTGCCCTTTCTCCACGGATGACCTGCAAAGAAGAACTATCAACCCCCTTCAGGAAACCTGATGCTTTTGGTCAATGGTCCCTTACATTTTTTCCCCAGCTGACTGATATTCCAGCTGGCTGATCAGAGAAGTACCCAGCTGCATCCACCTGTTAGGAGTTGCTGTGCCAGGGCAGTCCATTCCAGGACAAAGGTACCAAGGAAGTGAGTTGTGTTGAGCTCACCTGAAAGCTGAGCAACTTCCCTGGCTGTGGCCAATCACTTTGGCTACTTTGGGATCTGGTTTCCACTTACCCCTGTAACAGTAGACTCAGTAAATACTCATGTGAAATATTACCTGGGAATCTTTAAATGCTTGGCTGCTATTGCTTCCTCCTACTTTGTAAGGGGTACATGGATTTGTATAATACCTAATTTTTCTTCTCTTTTTTCCCCCCTTCATTTTGTAGAGAGGGTTGTGGGTGAAGGGCTTGGTGGTTTTTGCATCATCTTTCCCAACATCAGGGCATCCCAAGACAGCAGGTAGAATTTCTAAGAGATTATTCTAAAGGAGGGTCCTTTAGCCCATCCTAAAATAGTTTAATGATTTTTTAAGGCAAACCAATAGAACAATCATGTAGAGAAAAAAGCAAGACAGAGGATTGCCAGGGTAAAGGAATTATGGCTTACAGCACTGCCCCTGTGCCTTTACTGGGTGTTGCAAGAGGTCTTCATATCCTTAAGAGTCTGAGTTAGGTTTGGGAAACCTTGACCTCTGTACCAAGGAATGAAATGAGGCCAGCAGTAGTAATTTGTTTAAACACAAGTTCTTAAATGCAGATTAATTGATTGCTATAGCTCCAGATACTTTTGTCCTAGAACAGACATGAGCAGACTGTCCAATGGCTATATTCATATGTACAGGATGTTTGCTAATTAGCTTGTGGTTAATTTAAGTAGAATACAACCCCCCGACTTACTAGATCCTCAACTTTGGCAGCTCAGCCACAGCCACTTGTCCTCACCCCAGCACCACCTGGAAGCCCATGTTAAACAGCATTGCCTTTAACATGCAGAGTTTATCTACAGTGATGTGTAGCACTGCTCTGCAGAGCAAAGTATTTTCAGTGTCTCTTATAGGAGGCCTGAACTGGTTTTAGAAGAAGCAGGGCTTCAGTAATAAATCTGATCTCTTGAAACATGAGTTGGAAGTTGTAGCTCCTGTCAGCAGGTTCACTCTATGATGTATTGTGGAGCCTTGGCTGCAAAGAAGCTGTAGCCTGCAGTTAATGAGCTGTTCAAAGTAGCTGTGAAATTGTCAACTTAATTAAGCCAAGTTTAGTTACCAGTCATCTTTCAAAGGTTTTGTGTGAAGAAGCAGGCCCTGGAACTGCCCAGCTATGCACTGTAGGAAAGTGCTGTGTGCTTTTCTGTACTGAGAAATAAGAGCTCATGTGGTAAAAGAGAGTACTATTTTGCAAAGTGTTTAAAGAAAGCTCCTGGCTGTCCCAGCATGTTGGGGAGCTTCATAGTTATTTCCATTTTTAGATCGTTAAAAAGCATAAGCACTCTAAAACAGTCAGTGGATTGCAGCTCCTGTGTGATTCTGATTGAAGATCTACCATATTTTTTTCACTTTTCTTTTTAAATGATCACACATGTGCAATTCTTTTAATTGTTATCCATTTCTTTATAAAATAAGGGATATTTATTTTTGTACTTTTTCTTGAGTCCCTTTCTCTCCTAACAGTATAGAAAATTTAGTCTAAGCACTACTAAAACACTTGCTGAATTCAGTGGAGATTGCAGTTCAGTTAGCTGGGCTTCTTCAGTTTGTCCTTGGAGAGAGAGTAAATACTCTTGCAGACATTTGCAAAGTTCTTCTGCCCATGACCTTGAAAGGACCCATCAGATGTTACAGAAACAACTGTTTAGGGTCTTGGCTGCTGAGGCATCTCCTCTCACCTCAAGTGTCAGTTATTGCAATGGTCTGTTCTTCAGGTTGGAGATTTCTTACTGGCATAAGTAGGGTAAAGTCCTCTTCTAATTACAGCAATACTGATACTACTGTGCTTGTTGCAGCATAGTTTATGCCATTTGAGGGTACGATGCTACAGCTTTTTCCACAACAGAAAGCTTTCGTGTTTTTCTTGACATGGGGAACTGTACTTAGGACATGTTTAGGTGAAGTCTTAATAGAGTCAAAGACAGGACTGTATGAGGAATGTTACCTAGATTAGAAATATCAGTGAGGGATTTGGGTTGTAATTGTATTTTATTTTGGAAAAGGTCTGTGTTATGGATATAGTGATATAGTGTTAGGGATATAGTGGATAGAGGGAAGCATGCTTTTGTTAGAATAGCTTTTTTTCAGCTGAGGAACTGGTGTAAAGTATACCAGCAAAACCAGTTTTGCTAATGTTAGCTCCGTTTGCAATAAGAAGGTTTCCCAGGATATTTGTGTTATACCTGTGCCAAGAATTTAGGACCGTGCAAGTGAAATGGAAGTGAAGTGAGCACATGGAGCCTTTTGCTCCTTGTTGAGCCTTTGGACTGTAATAGTTTCTGGCAGCTGATGCCTATGAGCCACTTGTCTGCTTTTATGGTGCCTTTACAGCCAGCATTGCTAGCAGCGAGAGCTCCAAGGAACTCTGCAAGCACTCTGAATGCTGCCACCACACTGGTGCTTTTTCGGAATTTTTCCTCTTTTGGACAGGCAGATTTAACAGGAAATAGTTTGGCTGAGGTGTGAAATCATGATGTGAATATTTGCACACCTTTGGAAAGAAAAGGTATTTTTTGTCAGCAATGTTTTGTAGGCTAGACGAGGCAGTAGAATAAACAGAGGGGGAACAGTCCTTGAATTAGGACAAATAAATGATTGTTAATGGCCTTTGTCCTCTGTTGCTGTTTGTTTGCCTTTTGCCATAGGACACTGCTCTTCAGAACAGGCTGTGAGTGGCTCTGCGTTCTGTGACTTCAGGTTATTAAGGAAAAGTTGAAGTATCAGTTAATTAATTGCATTGTTTAGAACCAGCTTAATGTTAATAATTATCTCATGAAACGATTCCAGATTTGTGTTTGAATATGGGACAAGTGTGTGTAATAATTCATGCAATAAGTATGGAAGAGACTGAATTATAAGGTGTGATTTGGTGACAATCTGATTGTAATACCAAATTGTGGCAAATTGTGATAGAAATGTTGTCACACCACAGCTGCCTCTGTGGCAAAATTCCCATTTTACTGCCTGTTTCTGCTTAACCTTCTTACTTTGTCACCCGTGGTGGTCTGTAGTTTTTCTTTAACTCGTTCAGTCACACATAGCAGAAGTTTCTTCCTTCAGCCCCTTTTCTTCTTTTTGCCACTGTGTTCTACCTTTGACTGCCATTTTCATGCAATGCTCAGAAATGCATATATCTATAATTTGGGGGGGTTACAAGCAGTGTGTGTCCTCTTCACTGACAAAACTGATATCAACCCCTTTCAGGGCTTTTTTTCCATGAAATACTTTTGTTGGGTGAAGGTCTTTGAGGAAGGTGCAGCTTCTTCCCACCCTCTGGCACAGGACACTCTCCTGGAAATGGCAGAATCTTGCTTACAGAGGCATTGCTAGTAAACAGATGTCTCCCTGAAAATCTTTATTTAGTACACACAGTGTACTCTTAATCATTTGCAGCAAGGTCAATTGCCCTTAAAAGGCCATTATTATAACTCAATCTGATATTGGAGGAGTATTTTCATAGATGTGTACACAAACACAAATAAACAAACCAGTAATTTTTTTCTTTAACTTCAGCTAAAATGCAGTAAACTAATTTCTAATCTGCTGTACTAGAAAAATGATTTTTTCATCTTTCATAAAGCTTTCAAAACTGCAGTGCTGTTCTATGCTTTAAAATGTTTTCCATACTGACATGTTAAATTGTAGGTGTGTTCTTGTGTTGCTTAACAGAAAGAAGCAATACTGGGGGGGAAAAAGAGTTTTGTTTTTCATAGCACAAAACATAAATAATCAGTTGATGGGTAAATTGCTTGATTGTAGTTTGTGGACATGAATTTTAGTTGTTTAACTATGAATAGAAACTGTCATAAATGACACTAATCATGGACTCCTAGTCTTATACAATTCAGCTGGTGCTGACACAATTTTATATTAAAAATTAGACTTTCTCACCTATTTTTTTAAGTTCAGGTACTTGCTGTGTAAAGGGAATATCTGCGTGAATAGTTGTGATCAAACTGAACTTTGATCTGAAATGGAAATTGATTTTTCTCCTTAATAGGAATTTTACAATGTCTTCCCAAAGTATTGAAGCTCAAGCTGGTTTTGTGACAGCTTTCTTTTGGACGAGGGCTGAGTGAAAGAAATTGTTACTTTTCCTCCAGATACACTCCCAATAACTGCCATAATTCCCATTTTTTTTCATGGAGTCATGTTTACTGTGTCTCTAATGTAATTAACTGTTCTTTTATATGTTTAATATCCATTCTTTCTTGCACTTGCAGAGTTGGTGACCATTACTGAAAGGTGGCCCACAAGAACTGTTTTCCTTATGGAGCTTCACCCAGGAGCTCTCTGCTCTGATTTGGGGCTACAAACTGGTCCTCTTTGTTTTCTTCTGGGTAGTGTGAATAGACTGAGGGACCTGACTCTCATCTAGCTGGTTTGAGGGTGGAGTGATATTTCATTTCAGTGACGCTCTGCAAATAAACCAGAGCCATGTACAAGTTGAAGCCTCTTGCCCCTGTCTCTGTAACCTCATTCTGGAGCCCAGGTTTGTGTGTTGTGGGGAAGCTCTGTTGAACTCTCTCAGCAGTTGTTTCTTTTACACTTCATCATCCTCCAGTTCAGTCCACGGAAAATAAACCTAAACTCTTATTGCAGTGTCTGTTTTACTTTTTGTGTTTTAATTTTCTTTCCTTTTTTAATAGCATCCTTCCAAAATGTGTCGCCCTCTATAAATGTTGGGCTATTAAATTTTTGAAGTTCAAGACAATATTGTTCCACAGATCATGCATTTGCATTCTCAGGATAAACACCCTCCAAACAGAAACTAAGCAAGTTCAGTCTTTTGTGGTCCACTCTGTCCTCATATGCCCTGGGATCAGGAGTGCCTTGCCTGTTTTCATGTCACTCACATGATGTTGTTTCACACTTGGGAATTACATTTTTGGGTCAGCACTTCTTGGTTTTTGGAAATATCCCTCTCTTTAGAGAAAGCAGTTGCACGATTCTAACTGCTCATAGTAAAACAGCAAACTTTTAGGACTAGTAAGTAGGTGTTTGTTTCTAAATTCTACAATCCTTCCCCAGAGAAGGTTAGCATTGTAGAATTAGAAATTACCCCAAAGAAACTTAGCAGCAGCAAATCTAGCACAGATAAACAAAGAGAGTTGTTGGGGAAAGGCCTTCAGTATTTCCAGCCATCGTTTTAAACCCACCAGATTCCTCTTGGAAAAATCCTTGAGGCTGATCACATTGTGCCTTGGCAAAGACTTTTGGGATCTGGAATGATATTTTACTTGGTGACTCGTGGGTCTCCTCACTCAGGCCAGGAGATAAAGGAAGATAAGATGGTCAAATATAAAAATGTTAACTTTGAATGATGTATAATGGTCAGTCAAGGCCGTAGTGTGGCTTGTCTGCTTTGTGACAGATAAGAAACTGTGGTGCAAGGACTACACATGGTTGTTAGATTAAAAATTCTTGCTTAGCTATTTTGCTTTGCCTAAATTACAGGAGCTTTTTTTTTCTGTGACTTCAGTTGTGGTTATTTATTTTTCTGTATTTTTTTTTTCTTTTGGATACAAATGGTACCAAATCTTGCTGAAGCAACATGCTATTCAAAAGCTTAATCAATGTGATATTTGAAAAGAAAAAAAGTGGAAATATATATAAAATATCTAAAAACTGTTTCTCAGTCAAATAGTTTGAGCATTTCAGATGCCGTTGCTAATGTTCAGGAATGACTGGCTGTGCTTGGAAATTCGTTGTATTAAGCTCAGTTGGATAATTTCTGTTCCAAGTGTGTTGCTGGGGAGGGCAGAGAGGAGAGGGTCATACTGCATTGTGGAAAATGGATTTAGGAAAAAGCCCAAGTAATGATAAATCTTATTTGTGTTAGCAGACGACAGCACACATAGTTTGTACAGATCTTTGTAATTGCTTTTGATAATCAGTCCAAGAAAGTGGAAAGAATCAGTGCTAACAAGAAATCCCATCTTGGAATGCAAACTCACTGGGACAGGAGTCATATTTTCCTGTCTGTTTGTAGGGCTGTTTTGTACACTTCAGTGCTTACACAGTACAAATGTAAAAATAAAATAAAAACCAGCGATGATGATGTCAGGAAGTGAACTCTCTGTCAATTCACTCCCAGTAATGACATGCACTTTAAAAAAAAAATACATAAGCTTCTTTATGCATAAGAAAAGTCCAAGAGTTGAATGTGCAATTAGAGGTAATTTAGTTCAGAAATAGATGACTTCTTTATCTGCTGGCATAACTAATGATAGCATTGATATCCAGTGTCCCAGATATTTACTGTAAAAACAGGAAATTAACAATAAAGCCATCAAACTGAAGTTATCATATGATGAGAAAAAAAAAAATCCAGGCAAATCTAGGCAAAAAATCACTGGCTAATATTCCTTCAGAAACAAGCCCAGGAGAGCAGTTACCCACAGCATTCCCAGTGCTCCTGTGTGGTGCTGGTTGGAACAGTCCTCAGTGCTTCCTTCCTGCCTGTGCCCTCCTGTCTGGGGGCTCTGCTGGCCAGGGGATGTGGCTTGGGAGCCCTGGCACAGCTGAAGCCCACGGAAGCCTCAGTATGCTGGGTCTGGTGGTTAGAAAAGAAACAATAGTTAAAATTTAAAAAAACTTAGGGTTTCTTTGATAAGATCTTGGCTCCTAAGGCAAGTGCTGGAATCACCTGAAGTACATCTTGATAGGAAGATATCCAAAAGCATGGTCTCAAGCAATATGGTCTAAATTGGGACTTCATCTTCTCATAACAATTTTTTCTTCCCTGCTGGAATGGGTAATATCCACATTAATTCTGAGAAAGTGGTCCCTAAAGGATGGATAAGGGGGCTGGCAGCTCCTCTTGAAACAGACTGCTGACCTTAGAGTGGCTCAATGCCCTGGGAAAAAAAGGTTATTTATTTAGGGTTTAAGTTATTAAATTGGGATTAAGTCAGATACATAAAAGATTGTTGTTGAACTCACGTTCTTGGCTCAATCTTAGGCTGTGCAGAGATTAAAAAAACTGTTTCCTGGATATAGAAGGAGGTTTTAATATGGGCCAAGTGGCAACATTCTTTTGTTTTCAGAGAGACAGAAGAGACTTATCTGACATCCAAGTGTAGAGGATTGTATTCATGAGGTTTGCTTTTTCCAGTTTGATTCTTCCTCATCTGAACCAGTAAAGAAATCTCTTGCTGTATTAAAGGGCAGAGGTGGAGCAATAATACCCAGAAAAACACGAGTTAGTTTTGAGTGACCTGGTCAGCCTGGGCAGCAGCAGTGGGACAGCTGTGTGAGCATCAGCACTGATGTATTCAGGTGATGCAGCTCCAGTGCTTCCAGTCCTCGAGTAAACTCAGTCAGGGCTGCCTTTGAACCACCCTGCATCCTGCTGTGTAGGTCCTCTCACAAAAAACTGAGGAGATTGAGCTTTTAATGAGATGAGTGAGGAGCACAGAGCTGCCTTTTTTTGTTCAGCTCAGCCTGACTGAGGACTGCCTTTGGCAAAGTGTGGGACAGCAGGTCCCCAGCCCTGCAGTAGGGACTCCAGTTCCTGTCAGGAGCAGCCCAAATCCCAAGGGTTGGGGAGTTCAGTGTGCAGGAATCTTACAGGAGGTCAGCAGGTCTGTAAGGGGTTTTTCTAGCCTTTTTGACCTTGTGAAGATGGGAAAATCTTTCTCTCAGGGGGCAGTGGCAGAGCCTGGAGTGTAGCAGGGCAGAGCTCCAGAGGGAGCTGCACCTTTTCTTCTACATCTCTTACCTCTTGGAGTAATCCAGAATGATCTTGGCACACCTCAGGAGTACTCAGAGCTCTGTAGCACTCTACAGCTCACTCCTGCAGTTGTGCTTGTGAGTGGTGGATTAGGGCTGGCAGAAAGGGAAGAGGGCAGAGGGTTGTAACCCTACAGCAGAAGTGTTTCCAGAAGTAACTGTGAAAATGACAGCAGGAGATTCTGCACTCTGTCCATCTCTTTCTGATAAAACTTTGCTAAGTTTACAAGTCAAAAGGTGATTTTTCTAACAGCCAGTCTTTCTAACTCACACACTTGGGTTTGACAATCAAGCTGTTTTCTGTCTGAATTTTACTTAATTGCCAGTAATAAAAATTCCAGCTTGTTCAGCCATGGTTATATTGGTTTTGCAGAGCTAACAGTAATAAAAGTTTGTTTTTGTCCACAAAGTTAGTAGATTAGGTCTCAGAGAAACATCACCCAGACAGCAGATGTATAGAAAAATCTGTTTCTTTTTTTTTTTATTGGTGACTTAGATTGAACCAAAACTACTGAAACAACTGAATGCTTCTTTTAGCACCCTCAGCCCCTGTGCATTGCCTTGCATAGGTAAAGAAGGGATTCTTGCTGTGGAAGTACTAATGAAGCTTATGCCACTTGCCATGTATTACTGACTATTCCAACAAAAATACTCGTGTTATAGGACATACTTCCTCTGCTTTCTTGTTTTCAATGCCAATATTTGAATCTCTGAAGTGAAACCATGTGTTATCAACCAGTACTTTTTTCCTCATAGAATTTTTAAAGAGCTATTAAAATGCTAATGGCCTCTGTTTCTTTTGTATGTCCTCTCACTTCTATTATTTCCTTACGTCAATGACAGCAGACAATTTCAGATTAATCCTGTGTAGAGGTGACAACAAGAAAAGATGAAACCTTGGTTTAAAGAAACATGAAAAATCTATCTGCTTAATTTTTATTTGTTTACTCTGCAGTCTGTCACCAGAATTATCTGTCTTCCCAGCCTCCTGCTGTTTGTAGTTTTCTTGCTGTTACGGAAGCTGCCAACATACAAATGCCCCTTTGAAGTCAGAATGTATTTCCAAAGTAATTTATTTGGTTTATTCTTTTCCTTCCACTTCTAACTTCTAGGAATGAACAAGGCAAGTATTTTGTAGTGCAATAAAATTCATGATTTGCAAGTGTCTTTTGAAGGTATGGATGAAACATCAGTTATGGAGAAGGCAATTGAGTAGTGTAGTCCTTCTCTAGTCACTACCTTGATCTTTTATTGGAGAGTAGTAGTGTGTGGTAGGCTTTTCCAGCTGCTGACAGAAATCTCTCCTGGCTGTTTAGCCATGGCACTTGTTCCTGGCAGTGCTGAAACCATGGGAATTGGTCATGCCACTCCATGCACTGTGCACCCTACCCTACATTGCCACTATGTTAAAAATAAATTCCTGTTAGCATTGAGAAAAACTTTAATGGAAAAAGAACAAGTAGAGAAGATTACAATACTATAAATCACTGCCTCTGAATCCTCAATATACAACATGGAACTGGGGGGGGGAACTACTTTCAGAAGCTCTGTGTACAGCTCAGGAGCAAGGCTACAGCATCATGTGTCCATGCTTTCATGGATCTTGGATACCCACAGGCAGCAAACCATGGACTTGTTAAATTGTTCTAGTATTTCATTGCTCTCTTTTCTGAAGGGACTAAAGTCCATTTGTTATTCCATAATGTGAAGAATCCTGGTTCACGTGCAAATACTGGGCATTCATCTGTTAAATGATGGTCATACCTTGGTGCATAGGCACCTGCTGGCTGGAAATGCACGTTCCATGTGCTTGAAAAGCACCTTATCTGGTGCTTGGGTTTTGCTCAGTGATGAATGAATTTCTTCCTAAGTGACAAGGGAAGGAATATGGCCTTCCAGGGGCTCCATAAAGGCAGTGTGGTCTGTACCTCTAGAAAGATTTCTTAGTCTGATTTCTCTCTAAGATGAAACATGGCAGGGTACCCTGTGTGTGTAGGGCTCTTGTTTTAAAGAATAACTAACACCTGTATCCTGTAAATTAGGCTGACAGCATTGAAATCTGCAATATCCTTATTTAGGAAGGAAAGAGCTTCCAAACTGTCATGCGTTTTTTAGTGGATGTACTGCCTGGTCACAGACCTGGGGTAGTTCCACAAGTATCTAATGGAAAATCAGCAAGCAGGATATTTTGGTTTGCCTTTCTTAACTGACTTGTTTTCCTTTTAAGCAAATACAAAGTGGCTTTTCTAACCACTGGATGTGCTGTGCCTTCTGTACTGGAATTTATAGAAAGCTGTAAAGGGTCTAAGATATGTGGAAAAAATGAAATTATGTGGTGAGAGCAGGATTGTGGATTATTGTGCAAATATTGTGTGCTTTGTGGTCTCTTGAGGAGCTTGTGAAGGCTTCTCTAGTGGGGCATGTCACAGTGACTGTCAGATATTTCTCATGTGGCATGTCCAAGCTATTCAGTCTCTGTCCTTGTTAAAGGATAGCCATCCGTGTTTTGTTTTGAAGTCAGTGCATCTGGTAATTAGAGGTTCTGGTAGGAGTCATTTGGGGGTTAAACTGTTCCCAAAGGATTATTTTCAACACTATTTTTCTTCTGCTCTCTCTCCTCCCCATTACATTTGTTTTATTGAGGACCTGTTTCACCTCATTATGGGGTTGATGCACTACCTTCATGGATGCTGCCTTCTGCTTTATTCAAAAGATTGAAAGACCCTCTGCTGTGATTGACCAAGATCCCAGAGCCTGCAGCACCAAACTGAAACACACACTGATCTCTGTGCAGAGCCTTGTGACAAGTGGACTTTGGGGTCACTTCCAGCAGTGCCAGCTACTGCAGCTGATTGTCTCTTCTGATTTGGAGCAGCAAGAATTATTCTGAGATTATTTTGCCCCTGCAGTTTGTACTGGAGAGATTGCTGGTCTTAGCTGTTGATTCTAAGCCCTGTGCAGATCAATAGGGAACATATGAACATAAACAAAACCAAATTAGACACTGCCCGTTTGAGGTTTCCCCCTCTGCAGGGCCCTTGTGGTTCCTGGGCTCAAGCTGTGAAAGGAGGTGACTGTGCTGCCACAGCAATCTCCTATCCCATGGCAAAGGCTGAGTTCCTGAGGCCATGGCTGAGAGTCTGGCAGGGAAAACGGTGCTTGCTCTGATCATTCTACCATTGTTCAGTTTTTTTTCAATGTTAGCAACTCTGAAGGCCCCAGTTTCCAAGCTCTATGGGAGGTTTAGGGGGTTCTTTATTTCTCTTCATGGGACCAAACCTGTTCACAGGCCAGGTGTAAAGTCTTTGGATGGCTAGTGGGATTTTTTTTTCTTCAGAAGCCTACACAAATCAGTTTTAGTACCAAACAGTCTTCCTTTTATAGTCTCTGTTACACAGAGAGACCCTTTCAGTTTACATTTGCCCCATTCCTCAAGTGAACATTACGTTAACGACTCTTATTACTTTCTTCTGCCTTCTTTTCCTAATCTGTTTGTTTATTCCCATTTGTTTCTGGCATAGTTTAACTGAAGCTGAGAGTTCAGTCAAACCTTCTGCTTTAGACTGCTTCAATGCTTCTGTGCAAACTATTCCTTCACAACACTCAATTTACTGATACCCTTCCTTTGGAAAATGAACAGTATTTGAAAAATTTTTGGTAGCTGCAAGAGTGGATACCACTTAACCATGTCCTAAATCATTATAAAATACTGGAGAAGCTCTGCAGACTCCCACAACTTACTGTATTAAAAAAGTCTCAAACCTTTTAATGGGCATGGTGATACATATCTCTTCTTTCTATTCAAGATTAGCTAACTTTTTTCACTTGCTGAATTAAAATGTGTACACAATCCTGATTTAGGAGATAACATTTTCTGGATAAAACAGCAGCAAAGTGCTGCTTTTGATGATCCACCTCAGTGTGACAGATGCTCTTCCTTTTGATGAGGCATTAACCTTTCAGCTGACACATTGATGCTTTCACTGCTATTCAAATACAGAGAAGTTCAGGAAATGAGCAACAGATAGATTTTCAAAAATTTGCTGTACAGTCTCAGCTCCTGTTTTTCAGTCAGAATTAGGGTCATCTGCAGCTGAGTGGAAGAAGGCTGCTGGTGTCTCAGCTGCTTTGGAGAACAAACTCTCCTTGATCAAATGGTGCTGCAGTCTAGGTATTAAAAGAAGATGGGTTTGTTAAATTGGTGTTTCATGGCAGGGAAATAAACGTGGGTCTTGAGCCACTGTGAGGGGGGAAAAAAAAAGTAGAGAAGAAATAGTTAGTAGTCCTAAAAATCAACATTCTGGATATGAACAGCTATTTTCTGGGCCATGCAGATTGGATAAACTTGTGTGGGTTGAGTACTCTTGTTTGTGTATGTGGCTGATTAGCATGAGCCCTGTACCCAAGATTGTTGGTCTGTGTCAATCACACGTGGGTCTAACAAAAAATGGCATTCTGCAGCCAGTCCAGTCCTGATGAGTCAGCGGGTTGGGTGTGCAGCCAACTCTGTGCCCCTCAGTGACATGGAAACCACAGCCACTGGTGGAAAACAGGGCTCTTTTCCTTTCCATGAAGCAAGTGGAGCAAGAGGGTTTGCAAATACGGCATATTTTCTGGATTATATGATTGGTTTTCAAGAGCATGCCATGAAAAATTATCACTTTATGGAAATGTCCCTAAGAAAAGGCAGCATTTTGTAACTGTATCCAGTTTGGTGAAGTTTTTGTGTACACAAAGAAGAGATGCAAAATGTCAGTGTCTTGTTTAGTAAGAAACCGGTTTAAGAGGAAAGTTAACTCGTAGGAAAAAAGATTACATAAGGCTGTGAATATATGTAGCTTTTCTTGCCTTTTATAGTAATTTGAGCCTTTACATTAAGGAAACTTAATTTTGTCTTGAAATTACTGTACCCAGAGGAAGAACTAGTAAGCTGATACCTTTTGTAACCAGAGTAGAAATTTATTCCATGCCAGACCTGAGATTTAAAGCAAAATAGTTTTATAAAGATGTAAATCTCTAAGACTTAAAAACGCCTCATTTTTTTCCACAATCATTCAGCATTAGTAAGATTTAAATGAAACTATATTTGATAAAATACTAGGCTTATGTCCAAAATAAGAATGATCATAATTTTCTTACATGAATAGACAATCGTTTGCTAATGCATCTTATTGAAAAGGGGATTTTAAACAACAGCATGAGAGTTTTTGTGCACATAAGCTGCACTACAGATAATCTGCAGTTTAAAAACACTGATTATTTGGGGTGGGGGGGGGAGAAAAAAAAGAATCTCTAGATGATGATCCCTGCGTTCAGATAACCTTCAGAAAGCAGAGATTAGGAGCGGGTCAGGGAGGAGGAGGAAGGAAAGGGGCTGTGGGGTGAGGCAGAGCCCGGGGAATCGGAGCTGGGTGTGAGCTGTATCACCTCATGTCACCCACCGACAGAACCCCTGGTGGTGCCGCGGCTGCGACGGGTGACCCTGAGTGCGGGGTCACAGCCCGCAGGTACCTCCAGGAGCATCCCCACCCCACAGGTACCTCCCTCTCTCCCTCTATCCCAGAGCATCCCTACCCCGCAGGTACCTCCCTCCTTCCCTCCCGGAGCATCCCCACCCCGCAGGTCCCTCCCTGTATCCCGGAGCACACACATGGCCCCGGTGTCGGGGTGAGCTGCTGCAGTGGCTGCAGTGTGTGGAATTGCTCTGGGGCACAAAGGAGGTGATGGGCACTGGGCAGCGCCAGGCTGGAACTGGGACAAGGCTGCTCCTTTACGTGTTTAAGCAAAACAGGAGCTACTCCTGGGAAAGAGGAGCTGTCTGTGCAGCTAATAAGCATGAGAAGCTGATATGTGATGGTACTGTGTGCAGAAAATCATACAGTTAAAGATAAAGAGAGGTGAAATCCTCGGGAGAGTACAAATTCTTGTACTTTTTGCAGTTTAGTGGAATCCTGAGCAACTAATTTTTTTAAATTTTTCAGTGTTCGTGGTATATCCTTAAGCCCAGTGCTGTTTTTTCTTTAGGAGATGGAATGTTTCTTTAGAGAGTATGAAATCAGAAACAGAAACTGATGCTACCTGGCTGAGAAGACCATTTCTGAATTAATTTTCTGTTCCTTTTGTTGGATGTTTTCTGTTGATAACTGTAAATATTTCCACACAAACTCAGGCAGTGCTTTAGCAAAAATGGAATGTCTTGCTTTCTTAAAACAACAGATTCTGGCAAAAGCCTTTTCCTCCTTGTCTTCTGAACTGTCAGCAACAAAGATTTAAGTACTTTCAGTGGAGGTTTAAATGACTGTCTTTCTATAAACATTGCAGCTATCCAGTTGTGTATGTAATGTAAGACTTGCTGGTTCTTTGTAACAAAATCACAGACTATTTATTTTCCTCTTTTAAACAGAGCGTTTTTGAGGCTGGCAATATAACTTATTAATATACAAAACTCTTAGATTTATAGTAGTTTGTGATGTTCTTTTAGAAATCTTGTATAGACAACCAAGCTGTAATTTTTAATAGAAGTGCTTCTTAGGGCATATATTTTAAATGATTAAATTTTTCCTTCTGATGCTTTGAGCTATTCTGTTTATTGTAGAGACATTAGAGCTATTTCACAATCCAACATTAAAATAAAATGATTTGGATATCTGGATGAATTTTCTGAGTTAAAAAAAAATTAAAAAATCCATACTTTAAAATTAAGGATATTGCATAATCATTCATATGAATATTTTAAAAAAACTAATTTGTAAAATTTTAATTCTTCAAATACAGACAATAACAAAGCAGCAAATTTGGAAAATGACTGAAATTCAATTACAGTTCTTAGAAGAGTTTGCCATTGAATTAGCTAATGGTGACTGCATTGTCATCCAGAACTCCACTTTCTAAGTCTTAAATAAGACCAGTAATAAAGCAGTTATATAATGTCATGTTAGTAAAAGGGACGAAAGGGAGATACTCAGTAAATACTGCCTTTGGGAAATGAGTTAATGAATGAGCTTTCTTTCTTAAACTATATTTTCTGAGATATTTTTGCAGTACTGAAAGTTTCTGCTCCCCATTAGAGAACTGTGATGTAGATAATGATTTTTACCCTTTTATGTTTCTTTATTCCTTTTCTTTATTTTTTTTTAATTGAAACAATGGAAGGATAAAATCCTTGCTTTTTTTTCCCTGCAGTCTTTCTGTATCACACATACTGCTTGGCTGAGGGTTTTTCTCTGGGTTAAGGGAGTTTTGCTCCTGCAGTGGGGATGTGGGAAACACACTGGGAAAGTGGAAGTGACAGTGGGTGGGCAGCCAGTGTTTGCTCTGTGCTGCTCCTGTGCAGCTCATCCAAATCAACCTGGTTTCCTGCCCTGCTGTGAAAGCCTGAGAGAGCTGACAAAGCTGAAACCACCAAAATCCAACTGAAATTGCATTAAATTAACAGAGGCCAAAGCAAACGTAATTGGGTAGGAATTTATTTTGTGGTGGAGTGTGTAGAGGGACTGCTGTAAATGTTTCCTGACACAGTACACTAGTAAGCTCTGGGGTTTTTATTTTGTTTTATTGTTATTTCATCAGATTTCAAGCACTGACTTTAATTTGTTTGGGGTCTGCCTCAGGGGTAGTGTATGTTTCTGTTTGATTGTGTGCAAAATCTTCAGCCAAAATAGTGCCATTGTTTCTAAGAGTGGTGTCATAAAAATATGAATTTGCACCGTGCAAAGCTCCTGGAAGTGTTTTATGTTAATATCTGTCATAGCATGGAACCAGGAACTTGATAATTATTTAAAGTTTGGTGGATCTGTGCTGTCCTTAAGGATTCACACTCATTTGAGGCTTTATGGGGAAAAAAAACCAAAACACTTTAAGGAGGAACAACTTGATGGCTAGCTCTCTGTATTAATTTTGGGGTTTTGTTTGAATGATCTGACTGTATATATTTTTCTGTCATATAAATGATGTTGATGTTATGTGGAAACAAGCAGTGTTTATAACAGGAGGAAAAAATTAAAATCAGATTATTTAGTCAAAGCAGAAATTGCTGCATACTGTACATTTTAGGAAATAAGAAACTGTTGACAGAGAAAGGAGAAAATGCAAGAGAATTGGAAGAAACCACATTTTTGTCAAGTTCCACTAATGCCTGAAATGGCATGCACAGTATAATTATAAAACTGTGATGTTAATAGGAACCACAACACTTCATCTTTATTACTTTTTATGATAGCAAGTACACAAATGACCACTAAATATATAGTGATTCTGTGGCTGCAAGAAGCATATTTTTAAAGTCAGCTGAAATGTTGGTACACAAAAAGTTATTTTTAAACTTCACTAAGTTCTGTTTTCCCATTGTTTAGAAGTACCCAAGGGAAAAGGCTGTATATAATGGATTAACAGTTTATATATTTTCCTGTCCACAGCTGAAAAATAAGATTAATAATGTTTGGGCATGCAGAGTCTGAGTATGTGGTGTAAAGTTCTAGACGTCACAGACTTTCATTCGTAGTGATTGTCAGAATTTTTCAAGTATTTCTAACCTCTCTAGCATGTTTTTCCTTTATGGAATTGTGGATGCTTTTAGCCAAAATGTATTACTTACTGGTATAATTTGTGACTGGACTTAATAAGCTGACAATTTATTAAGATAAATCATGAAAAAATTATAGTCAGATAGCCAGATGTCAAACAGTTAAAATTGTTGTAATACTTTTGTTAAAGCTGTGGGCCATTCTTCAGCCTGGTAACTATAATTTTTATGCAGTGACTGTTTTAAAAACTTTCTGCCTTTCAGCCTTGCTTACTTTTATTCCCTCCCTTTCCTCCAGCCAGAGTCTCACCAACCAAAAAAACCCCAAAAGAGAGCCTATGCTTTGGCTGGAGTGCTCTTTGTCAGGAACGCAGGGAATTAGAATACTATTCAGTTCTTTAAACAAATTCAAAAGTTTTTCCAAGGTCAAGCTCAGAGAGAGAAGAGCTTTAATAACACTATTGGACTTCATTTGGCTTAAACAATTTGTGCCTGTTCCCACTGACCTCATTAGAAGACGCCCTGGGCTGTGGGTGTGAAGGGGCTGCTCTCACCTCTCTTCTAGCCCACATTTTCCTTGTTTTTCACTTGGGTGCTGCAGTGCTGTCCACAGGCACCCGTGTGGGAGCCAGTGCTGAGCTGCAGAGGGAAATCTCAGCTCACGCTGACACAGTGAACCTGGAGTTTGTGGGACTGGGTAGTGCTCTAGGGCTGAGGCCATGTTAAATTTTTATAATGCAATAATTGTGGAGCAAATACGATTCGTTCCCTCTTCATTCCTTGTTTTGAATGCCTCTCTTCAGAGTATTTGAGCATTTTGTGGAAGACCTTTTGGTTGGCTGGAAAAGGCGAGACAACATCTCTTTCTATAAATGGAATAATAATTGCACTGTGCGCTGGCCAGCAGAGGCCAACATCTGGATCCTGGTTATCAGTTATCTTTTAATCATGAATGTGTAAAACGTCTTTCATCTCAGCTGCTCTTTGCCAGAGCCAAGGCAGTCAGGAGAACAGAGTTACTGGCCTTGTATTCCTTGCCTGGAAAGTCAGGAGAGATCCAGAGAAGCAAGGAGTGATAGCAGATTAGGATGGCATTTTAACTGCACAAATGTTCCCTTAAGAAACTAAAAATTCACCTCTTGCCTAATGATACCATTTTTGCTCTTTGAGATTTTGGAATAAATAAAGAATAAGGGAATCTTTGAGCATATTTTACATGTTGAGGAGAAACACACCTTGTGTTAGTAAAAGGGGCAGCATAGGTGCTGAAAGTGAGCCAAATCCTCCTGTTAAGTACAGAGTGGGAAACATACAAGTTCTGCTCCATCCCCCAAGGGTGAGGATGGCTTTGTGTCTCTCTGTGACAGTCCAAAGTGCTGCCTTTGCTGAAATGAAAAAGGTGCTGCTGAGGACTTTTGGGTATCTTTAAAATGGAGCATGAGTGTGTATTTGAAAGGTGCAGAGTTCGCTGCAGTGCAACAGATTCTTTGTATTGATTTGAGCAGAAAATGAATCTTTGTCTAAAGAGTAAGAGAGAGAGAACTGGTAGTTCTGTAACCTAGCCTTGAGGCACAGAGGATTTGAAGCCTTGTAAAAATCAATCTCTAATTAGTACAGGAATTTTGGTTGGAATATGATCTGAATGCATACCCATATTGGAATTTCCAGTTCAGTATTTTCGGGCTTCCTTTTTCAGTAGCAGAGGTTTTCTTTTACCCTCTGTGTATCACTGTAACTAAATAGTTCTTAAGCCATTGTCAGTAATTTACCAATTCTTTAAAAATATGTTGATTTAGTGCAGCCTAATTTAGTAGAAAAGGATGGGATATTTTCACACAAGGAGTTTAGCTACTAGCACTTAAAAAATAGCTTTAAAGGCCTGTCTTTTCAAAGTGTGACCTTTATCTTCCTAATCTTAAGGGAAAAGGAGGTTGGAAAAGCAGAGCTGAGCTCTGCAGCTATGATAAACACACATTTATCAAGTGCAGTCTGCCTACATGCTGGGTTGTGGAAGTCCATGGCATCATATTTCTGGGGAATAGAGCCCTTAGTTAGGGCTCTATCCCACAGAAAATATTTGAGGTTTTTCAGTCTATACAACCCTAAAACATGCAGTTTTCAGCTTTGCAGGAGGCCTACCAGTGTAAAGGGAAAGTGGCCTGCTGTGAAAATGGGAAGCAAATTCAAGCCCTGTCAGCTCATGTCTGGAGTGACACACTCAAGCTCTGTCAGCAGAACAGCCACCAAAGCACTGTCACCTCTTTCCTTTGGAAGATGCTTGGATCTCCCAGGGTTCCTGTGCCAGGTTAACCAGGTAAAGTTCCTAATGTGGGCAGGGACAGTGAAGGGAGGACTCTGTGGTTATAAAAAGGAAAGAAACCCAAATAGACAAGAGTATTCTGAAAGATGAGAGGGAATCCTTGGGAAAGGAAAATGAAAACTGGAAAGGGAGGCTGGAGAAAATGAAGACCCGAAAATGAACAGAAATTATCTGGAAAGCAGATAGAGAGGAGGGAGAATGCTGGAGTGTGTGGAATAACCAGCACACCACACATGAGAAATAACAAACCAAGGATTTGGAAGTTGCTGAAGGAAAAAAATCTGAAAATTTCTGTCTCTGCTTTGACTGGGGGGAGACCTCAAGCTCCGTCTCCTTTGAATACTGCAGAGCACACACTTTTTCTGAATATGTGCCATGGATAACCTTTATTCCTCTTTGTGGACTGGCAGCTATGGAGGTACATTTAAAAACAGATCAAAACTTCAGGAAATGTGGCTGCTTTTTAATTTCTTTTTAGTTCTAAATCTGCTTGCATAGCAAACTGGTAGAATAAACTCTTCAGTGTAGAGATAAAAATGTCACTGAGAGATGAAAACAATTTTTCAAGCTGAAGAGATGAGTTATCTGGTAAGAGAAGTATTTTCAAAAAAGTTCAAATAAATGTAATTAGTAGTGTGCTGTGGTCTGATGGGGGGAGGATTGAAGTGAATTTAGTGTGCTCACAAGTCTGTTACCAGAAATGCAGCAGCACTACAAAAATGAGATCGCTGAATGATTTAATGTGAACAGAGCCTTAAAAAGAATTATAACCATCTGATGTATCATTATGAATGTCACCAAGAATTAGAGGCCTGAGTAATGCCTACTGTCTCCTGCCCTTTATCATGCTGCTTGCTGCTAATTTAGTTGTGTTTCAAAAACGAGAGCAGCCCAAGGACAGACAGAGAAGAGGATTTTGCAGGAGCTGGTCTGTGGAAGTGCAAGTACCTCTCTTGTGCTTACAGATATAAAAACATTTGGATTTGGGTGACTTGGCAAGACTTGAATTTTATCTTTCCCTGAACTGCAATCCAAAAATCACTTATTTTAGTTTGTTACATGGGCAGCACTGTTAGAGTGAGTGAAAAGGTGGGTTTATGGTTAAGGAAGATACAAGGATGTCTATGGCTGAGTGATTTTACTAACTGAATTGCTCAGGCTAAAGACTTTTGCTTATGTGTTTGCACAGCCCTGAGCAGAATGAGCTCTGGCACAGGGCTGGGGTCCTTGGGCTCTATCACAGAATGAATGATGCAGCAGTAATGAATAATAGTAGGTAAGGCAGTAGTATTGGTTGGCTTTTCTGGGAGATCTTAACTCCTCTTCTGTAGATGTATATTCTGGAATTTCTTTGGCATCAGCCTGGAAATGAAATACTTCTGTTTTCCTGAAGGAGTTTATTCAGTTCTTCACAACACATAAGGCTGGGATCCTCTTGAGGCTACACACACACAAGTGTTTCTAAGAGTTTTGGAAGTCAACAATGCTGCCTAAATTACCCCTAAATGGATTAGAAATCTGAGCCTACATTTTTAAACGAGTGCAAAACATTTTCTGTACCTTTTGGGTTTGCATTTTATTTTTCTCTAAGACCTTAGGGGTTGTCTGGTGTCCCAGATGGAGTGAGACACTTCACTTGCAAGAGGAGCAGTATCTTCTATTGATACAGTGAGTCAACAAAGGTCAATGGTAAATTTGACACTGGTTTAACAAGATTTAAATGCAAGCTACACTTGATTATTTAGTGCATAGAGAACTGCATAAATCAGATGTGTCAGGGAGACCCTCCCACTGACTTGTGAGGTTTGGACTCCTCCTATGCAGAGGAGTCCAGGTACAGCTGGATCCAGTCTTAGGCACAGACTTGGTCAATGGTTTATATCTCAAGGATTACATGTGCACAACCCATCTAAGATAAAATATTAGTGAAGCTTAGCAGGCTCTTAGCCACTCACCAAGGATCTGCTGCAGGAAGGAATCTCAGCCTGGAGGGGTAACCTTGGGAGATGTCCCTGCTCAAGGGGAGAGCTTGGCATGCAGGAGAACCCCATGGGCCCTGGGCCGGCCACTCTTTATAGAGTGAGATAAGTAACTTAAAATCATATTTACATACTAGCAAAACCTCTGGGTTGCTGCTCCAGACAGCCTATTGGTACTGAGTTGCCATTCATTTCCCAGAAGTCCAACCTAGGTTGGGTGCAGCCATCAGGAGACTCTCTGGTGGTTGTTGCTGAAGTGAGGGTGCACAGGGGGGAACACACTGCCACATCTGCTACACATTATTACTTTTAGTTCCGTCAATTATAAAAGTACATGTCAAATTAAGCCCCAAAGCTATTTGCCTTTGCATTTTAGCATAAGACTTTATTCAGTTCAGGCTTGAAAAATCAATTAGAAAAGGCAACACAACAGGTAGGAGTTTAAATTCCAGTTTCTGCTGATTAAGACACATGGCTGAGCCCATCCCACCTGCAGGTTAAGTTGTATATTATTTAAAGTAAATATCTCTGACTGCTGTTTTTCTCAGTTTTTCTATCACACACCATTTAACAAATTGAAGGAGCTTTAGGAGCTAACAGCCAATGCACTTGTGAGAGGCTACTGAAAGTGTCTTGACCTGCATGGGAATGGCCATACTCTGCCACTCCTGCAGGCCATGGCACTCATCTACCCACAGCCTGGTCAGGGTGGGCAGAGGGAGGGAGAAGAGCTGCTCTGTGGGCTGGTGCAGGCAAATTGCACCTTCCCCTACAGCCAGGCTGGTGCTGATGGTGCCACTGGTAAATGAAGTGTTGAAAACAAATGATATGCAACAGATTCTTGTTTACACGATGAGAATTGTGCATTTAATCCTCTGCTTCTGTTTCCTTCCTTGTCCTCTGTGGTGGTATCATCAGTTAACCCATGGTTTCTTTCTAGTGCATCCCCTTTGTTTGTGTTCTTGTAGTTTGAAAGTCACAACTACAGTATCCAGAATTTGTTGGGTTTTTTGTTTGGTTGGTTTTTTACACATTAATATACCGCTCAAAGAACTTGAGTGGGAACAAGGGTACTTTGCAGAACATTTCCTTGGTTTTTATATAATCTTTTTCCAGGCCTGATGCTATTTTGGTTCTACCATTTCAGCCTCTGAGCTGGGCATAACTGTAGGAGCTCATTGGTCTAAATTTCCAGGATTGCCTACTAAAAAAAAATAAAATAATAAAAATCTGCCATAAGTAATATGTTCTAGTACCCTGAAACTGGTGGTTTTTTATTGAGAAACCTCTTTTGTTAGCAATTCTGACATCCTTTAGCCCTTTGTTTGCTACATAGGATATTGAGACATAACTGTTCTTTTAGGCACTTATGTATTCATATGCAAATAGTTTATTTATTTTCGATTCATTCAGCCTTTCTAAAATGTCAGTTGAGTATATTGCCTTCCCTCTGGGGGAAGGAGGATGTCAAGATACATTTCTTACCAGCACTTGTGTGAATGAACAACATGAAGCCTCTCAAAAACAGCCCAGGATTGCAGTGGCTGCTGTGCCTAAGGGAGTCTTGTTTGCTTTTCTACCTGTACACTCATTTTGTCTGTGAAAGCTCCCTTAACAGTTCCCTCTTAAATATTTCTTGTTCCACACCTCATTCACATGAACAAGCCCATTCAGTCAGTGGAGGAAGAATATTGCTAAATATTGCTCCAGAGGAACTGAGGCAGGGGTGGCTTTTGGCCATGTGTGTGTGTGTTTGCCACAGAAACTGTATACAAAAGGTAAAAAAAATGAAAATGTTTCTTACTAGGGAGGGTCCTCCCTTCAGCTGCTGCTGTAGCTTTTGTTCTTTGAATGGCAAGGTGTAAAGGCAGAGGGGTGCTTTTGTCATTCTGTAAAGCTTCCAGTACTTTTTATCTTTTTCCTCATAAAAGCATTTTGGTGTTTACTGAAGGGGCAAAACTTAGAAAAAATATGTTTTGAACATGGGTATTAATGAGTGGTTTCTTAAAAAAAAAAAACCAACAAGTTTGAGTGTAAGACTTCATATTTCAGCTGCAGGTCACCTGCTTACATGTGCACTGTGAGAGGGTTTGAGATGGTGGTTGGAGCTGTACTTTTGGTTTAAGTCAGTAAATGTTCTCAGGACTTTTGTCTTTGTGCACAAAAGATGCCCTGCTTGTCAACGATGCATGTACTGTGTGCTGAGTCAGAGCCATACGAAGTAAAATGTTTGATTTGGGACCTATAAGAAAACAAAGAGCAAATAAAAATACAGTGTCTTTTATTCTCCCTTTTAACAAAAGGAGTACATTATTATTGAGTTTTCTCTAGCATGACATAATAGTAAATTAAGGCTCCTTGGTGTGCTGAGGCCACTTTAGCAGCTCCTACGCTCATCCTAAACATGAGCAAATTGCAGTTGGATTCCTCAGTTGCATCTGAATTGTGAAGAATTTTCTGTAAACATGTCCCAGAAAATGGCACAGAGATTGCTGTTAAAGGAATAACTTTCTCCTGTTAATTCTGTCTCTGCACTGACCAAGGACGGGAGTTAAGCATCTCCATGATTTTATACCAAACAGGAACAATTTCACTTTTGCTGGCTCAAACTACTTGATGTGTTTTTGTGCTTTGGAAACCTAAAAGCTTTGATATGGTGCATACTATGAACTGATGCCAAGCTGTGACTAAACAATCTCATTAAAAACGCAAGGTAACTGAAGCAAATATTTCCTTTGAAGAGACAGTATCAGTTAAGTGTTCATTTCCTCTTTAAAGCCTGACATTAAAGGGGCAAAGACAGGTGGGCTAATAAGAACAAGATAAAGCTTGTTGTGCTAGTTTACCAGCTAATTTGGCAAAAAAGCAGGGTCTTGTTTCATGCAGTTTTAAGAGCTTGTATCACTTGCATTTGTTGTATGAGGGATCAACTGTCTAAATATCTGGTGTAATTGTAAATTGCTTTTGTGTGCACTTGTAACTTGATATATTTACATATTTTCCACAAGATGTCGTACCACTAAGATAAGATCTCACCTTCATAGTACCCCTAATCTCTGATGGTAATTCTGAGCCTCTGCATAAGCTTCTTTAACCACAGCAAACCCAAACCAAATGCAGGAATGTTTGCCCTGGCACTGCTGGAACTCACTGGAACCTGGTCAGTGGTAGCTCCATACTGAGCTCTTCCAATGGCTGGACCAGCTGAGATCCAAAACACCCAACTTACATGAGTCTGTCATGCATTTCCAAAATAATTAAATCATGCATTTTTTGTTAAATCAGTGTATAGGATGAGGTAATGTTTCGTAGCATTACATTTTGGTTGGTGGATTGCCCTAAGAGGAGGGTGTTCCTTGAACACTGAAGTAGAACAGCCTGTATTCTTGGGTGGCTTTGCCTGTTTTCTGTAAGGATCTGGACTCATGATACCTGCTGCCAGCCATCCCACACACATTTGGGCAGGAGGCAGCTCTTCTGCAGGGCAGTGTGTGTCCAGCCCTGGCATTCCAGAGCAGTGCTGTAGGTGCAGGACACCAGAGCAGCTGACATGACTGTATTTTTATGGTAGGCACAGTAAAGTGAGCAAAATTATTTACCATCCAGGCTCAGAATGTCATTGGCATGAGCATGATTGGTGATCAGTGGCTACTCAGTGTTTTATAGTTTGTCCATCAAGTCTTTCTAAGAGACAGAAAGCAAGAATTTTCTTTGCTTTCTTAACCAAGGCATTGAACCACCACCATGTAGAAGCCAGGAAAGCAAACTCCTGTGGCAGAACTCTCATAGAAGTATTTTATCACAGCATTTTGTCCACAGATGTGACAAGAATATAATTGCACTAAGTGCTAAAGATGTGTACATCAGTGTAAAGGCTAAAGCCCAGGTCTGGAGAGATTCCCACTTGTTTCAGCCAGCATTGGATAAGGCCCTAAGAAAACACATAAGACATTTTACAGAAGAGACTAAGTTTTTTTGGCACACTGCTTGCCTTCCAACCTCTACCATTTCTCTTTCCATGCCCTAAAAATATATAGATATTCTGATTCTGAAATACAAATGTGTGCTATCAGAGTCTGTGCCCCAGACTGAGCAGCACATACCAAGATACTGGGCAGATTAGCTCTGTTGACACAAAGTATTTTGCATCACTTTACAAAACACAGAAAAAGCCCATTGCTGCTCCAGAAACTTTATAAACTGAATGTATAGATTCCTGGCTGTTCTTGTGGGACTTTCAGCACCCTGTTGTGAGTCATAACATTGAAGTCTGGAAGGAAAGAACATCTTGTAAATTGTTTCAGAATTGTCTTTCACCTCCTATTCTAATGGGCTCCCAAGCTTTTCTCTGGGTCAAGATGCATTTAATTATAAAAGATGGGAACATGAGGGATTACAAGACATTCGTGACTTTTTCCATGAGAAAATAATAATAATAAACTTTCAGTAATTTAAGGATAAGTTCAAACTTCCCTCTGGAGACTTGTACATGCATTTGCAAATGAGAGAGTTCTGATGTCTGCTAAGTAAAAAAAATAAATATCTCACAACAGGAAAGGATTTGTTTGGAAGAGTCTCTCCTCCACAGCTGAGACTTTTAATCACTGTCTGCGCTAGAGAGGCTTTATGCTGTGTTCCCAGCCTTGCAAACACCCTCTCATGCCCACAGTCAGTGGGGAGGGAGCAGTGAGGTGCACAGATTTCCTGTGGCCCCTTTGTGTGCCAGGCTGGAAGGGTCTGGTTCTGTCCCCAGTAGAGCCCAATGAGACCTTTCCATTTTCTTCATGAAGGTCTGGATTCCTGGTAAAGCAGTGGAGAAGAAACATCAGGACTGTAAAGCTACATACCAGATCTCCTGGCTTTTAATCACAAGAGGTGCATTAGTGCCTCCAAGGTGGATGGAAAAGGGAGCCTGGTGAGGTGCAAGAGAACCTCCAGTGTCTTTGGTAGTTAGATCCTGTCAGAAGCTTGTATAGGTAACTGCTAAGCTGATGACTGTATTCTTCTACCAGCACCTTTAAAACAAAAATCCTGGACTGCAAAATGTTTTAAGGTCTCCTCCCTCCCCACCCTATTTCTCTTCCATTTTCCTGGGCTGCATTATGGCAGACAGCAGTGTTGTCTGGCTCCTGCACCCTGCCTTGCTGCTGCCTCTCAGTCAGTGGCAGGTCTTGCCTCTCACCCTCCTGTGCACCTGCATCCTTAGCTCTGGGCAGGGGCCCCTCCTGCTGCAGAGAACCTTTCCAGGGAGCAGCAGGACCATGGGGAGGATGATTGGGGCGGCCTGCACAATGCCCACCAAGGCTTGAGAGCATGGAGCCCTCCCCACGCAGCCCAGGGCACAGCAGCCTTCAATTTGTGCAAAAGGAGAGAGCACATCCCAGGAAAGCTCTGTCCTGTCTCTGGTGGACAGGCAAGTGGGTAGTTAAGGCCCTGACACTGTCATCTGCTTTATTTCTTTTTTTCCCCATCAACTTTCTGAACGTTCTCTCTGGGCATAAGTGGCCCTTTAATGGAATTGTTTTTTCCTGTATCTCATCACAAGTCCTGCACATTTATCCTCGTGTTTGGAAAAAAATTCTAAATATTCACATGAGCTTAAGCATAATTTATTTTCTTTTGTAGCTTAATAAAACCTTGGGTTTCATTCCATCTAGCTATCTTCAGGGATTTACAAAAGGCCAGTGGGGCTGAAACGCAGGACTGAACTAAGAGATAAAGGAAAACAAACAACTGTATGAATACCTAGAATTTGCTCAGAATGCAATGCAGCTCCAGTGCTGCTTTTTAAAAAAAAGATGGTAAATTATTAATGTTTCTAGGAGGAAATAAATACAGTAGTGGTTCTGCAATGTCTGACTTGCACTAAAATGTAATGTATTTATGCATCCTTCTTCCCTAGTCCTGTTGAGCTGTGCTGAGTTCCACGTGTGCCCCCAGGACACAGCTCTGACACAGGGGTTGGCAGGTTCCTCGTTTTGCTGGAATGTCACTGGCGTGGGGCACAGGAGAAACAATTCTGTAGGCAGCCATCCTTCCTTGGCAGTGCAGGGTCTGTATCTTGGCAGAAGAATCTCTTACCTGGTAAAGATTTAGAACAAAACAAATGCATTTTCTCCTGTCCCAGCCTGGATGTGGGTAAGTGTGGATGGAGTGTGTGCTCTGTGCACTGGGGCCTCAAAAGACACTGATTTTATGCTGGCAGTGACAGACTTTGGATTCATAGAAGCCTTTTTTTTTTTTTTCTTTGAGACCACCAGCTTCTCTCATGTGAATCACAGATGTTTATTTGGCATAGTGAAAAAATGATGCAGAAGGAAGAGTTTCTTAAGTTATTGTCATGCTACAATATTGTGGCTCCCATATCTCATGCCAAAAAAAAAAAAAAGCCGAAAATTTGAGTTTGATTTTCAACATTTACATAACAGACATCTAAAAATATTCTACAAAGGTGTCTATGTCAGTAACTCAATCGAATTCACAGTTCTGTAGAAATATGATGGCAATGATTATTTCAGACTGCCACTGTTTTCTTTTTTATTTTTTCAAATGTATGATGGTTGTGACTTTACCATAATTTCAGCACTTCTTTTGGAAGGTAATTTGCAGAATAAGGCAGGAAAAAGGAATTTGCTATTTTGCAGTTTCTGGCCCGAGTGAACGATGATGAAATGAAAATTAATGTATTTAAGTTCCTTAACATTCCTGAAGAATCAGACATATTTCCTAAACAAGAGAATTTTAAATGAGTGAATTTTAAAGCAGTATAACATTAGGGGACCTTTTTAAATTTTAAAGACTCATGTTTATAAGGAAGTGAGGCACCATGACTAGAAATACTTTTAATATTCTACTTGCATGTATTTCAGTATAGTTTTACCCTGAAAATACAAAATATTTTGCTAAATACAAACAAATATTAGTAAGTGATTGTGAGTTATGGAAGGTTTGCTACTAACTTAAATCCCTACCATGCAGTACAAGCTGCATGAGCCCAGAGGGGTTGCATTTGTGTGCCCCCCCCTTCATGTTGTAGGAGATTTTCCACTTATTAGCCCTTAGAATCATTTTAGGTACTTGGGACAAATATATTTTGTTTAAAATATTTCTTATATCAGGCAAAGATGATTAAACCCAAGTTTATTTAGTTTTAAAAATTATCAATCACCTTTTTAGTAAACTAGTGATACTGCATTCCTGAAACTGGAGACATGCTTGGATTTCTCTTAAAGCAGACAAATCAGTACAGTAAAAATATTGGAGTAGTTAATTATGTTTTGCATTTTGAAATAGTCTTTACTGAGACATTTACTATAAACATGGCAAACGAGACGTATTCACTTTAAAAGTCCTTCCATTGTGTTTATCAAATAGCTGTTACAGTACTTTGAATGCTGTATTGAGTTGGAAAAAATCTGAAGCTGCTTTGTGTATTTTCCCTCAAGGTTAAAGGTTTGAATCATGGGATAATGTGTGATATCTCTAGGGCTCCTTGAAACAGTTCAAGAACATGTACAAAGGACTGTGGTCTGTGCTATATTTGCACAGAATTTAACATCATGTTCCTTTGGCATAAAAACAAAGATGAAGATACTGGGAAAATATCCCCTTCTTTAACACCATGATATACATTTTCACAGAAAACCCCATAACTGTTTTGTGAGGTGCAAAAAAGTAGTCATGCATTATTTTTCTCTGATGTGATTTTGCTTTTAAAACTGTCCTATCAATGAGGAATGAAAAGAAGTGCACTTCGAAAAGCAAATGTTCCCTTTTTCAATTAGAATTTAATTCTTAAACAAGTTATTTATGGCTTTCTGTTGGTATGGCAAATTACAATATTCGAACTCAAAATCTCGCTTACATTTAAAAAGTAATTGTTAAATATTTTGTTCTTAAGAGAAAAGCTGTCAAAATTTAAAACCCTTGGTATGTATTTGTAAAATATATTCATCTTGGTTTTTCAGCTGACATGTCCCAAGAAATGCTAGTGAGCTCTTGGGTGAGACTTGTATTCTCTCTGATTAATGAGGATTTCCTGTTAGCTGCTGGGCAGAGGCTATACAAGCCAGCCCATGTTCCCACTAGGAAGAGAGTTAAACTCGTGCTCTCTGGCTGTATAATGGCATTTGACTGTCTGCACGAAGCTGGCTGCAGCTGCAGTGACCATGAGTTACTCTGCAGCCACTTCCAGTCCGTCCAGGTCAGACAGGACACAGCACACAGGTGTGTTTCTGCTCACTGGCGTTATGGGCAGATGTAATCCCTCACAAACCCCACCCCCCCCAAGTTAGTTTTGTAAGAAAAGACCTTTTCTTGAGTTCTAGGACCATGTAATTAGCTGAGGGAAGTAATCACTGTTCTTGCGTCCCCTCCTGGTTTCCTCTGTTTATTCTTACTTCAACATTTGCCATCAGTGCCTTTATGCTTTCTGAGTTATTGTCTCTGAATGTTCTCTGTATGTATAAATATGCCAGTCCTACAGCTCTTGGGTACTCCTGTATTCAGCCACCTCCTGGTTTTTAATGTATTTCTCCTCTGCACCACCCACGGAGCTGTTGCTCAGGCGTGCAGGGAATAAACAACTCCACTGGGGTCACACAAAAACTCTGTGGTAGACCAGGAACTTGAACCTTGCCTTCCTCAACTGCCTGTCAACTCTTTTTCTTACTTTTTTTTGTGCTCCCTTTTCTTACCACAAAAATCAAACGTGCTCCACTTCATGCTTGCTTAGTCATTGTCACGGGCTGTGTGTCACATATGGACCCGAGGTCTGTTCTGTACTCCTGGTGTCTGTGGCATCCCTTTATATGACAGTCAACACTTTGGGAGCCGAAGGGGCAGCAGGGCCAGGACAGTCAGATTCTGCCCAGGGCCTCGATGCCCTCACCTCCTTCTGCTGCTTTGAGGCTGTGGTGTGATGTTAGCAGTGCCCACGCTCCTGTCTGGCTGAGGACAGGGTGTGTTCCAGCATGGGTGGCAGGTTGTCTGTGTGTTTGCTGTCTCTGTGAAGCTTGTCCAGAAGCCAGGGGCTGACAGTATTTTGAGTGAGCAGTAAAGGGGTGGAGGTTCCTCTTTCATTTTTCATAATTTGACCTCCGGACATGTGTGAGGCTGTTTCCATTTATTCTCTCCTGTGGACAAACAGTGTGGTGTTTTATGACTAGAAAAGAAAGCAAATGTGGACATCTGGGTTCCCAATGTATACCATTCAATATCCATTTATCTTTTACTTGAGTAAAAGACAAAGTGCTGATTTCGATTACTGTTATCTTTTTAGAACGTTGTCTGTGAGTGTATTTTCAGAGTCTTTATTGTGCATGTGTGACACCTTGGTAGTGCTTACTGATCCATCATTTTTCAGCCTTACTCAAATACTGCCTGAGTTGCTTTCTGGATATAATCAGAGGATTTGTAGAAGCTTAATACTGATGCAGTCTCTACGTGAATGATCACATGGAACCAATTATGATTCATTCTTTTAGAGGGGTGTTTGAAGATGTCACATTACATCCTATTCATGCATTGCAGCAAGATCCTCAGACAGCTGTGTCATGCTTATTACCTTGCACACTTTACCTTGCTGTCATCATCTTTGTTGGTTCTGTTTGGATGGGAGTTCTGCATATGGTTTTAGTCTCAGCTTTGACTGTTCTCCTGTTGGACCTGTCTTTTCAGCAGTTTACATGAGTTTTAAAAGGGGACAACGATGCTTTGAATGTTTTGCCAAAATCAGCACCACTTCTGGAATGAAATAAAGTGCAAAACAAAAAGGCCATATGCATCTTTGAAGGCAGAAGCCTTCCTTGGTGAACTGTCATGGCTCGATCGACTGCGCTAGAACAAGTGCAGGTTTAGACAGCTGGAAGTGTCCCTAGTCAAGCACAGAACTTGCCTTTTATTAACTTCTTCAGTTTTCAACTGTGCCTTTGGAAAAAGGGAAGACTTACAAATGAAATCATAGTCTGGTTGCTGAAGAAAGACAATAGAGTGAGCTTCCAGAATAAGTATCATTCTTTCTGACTGATGAATCTTGCTCAAGTAATTTTCCATTGTTTTGGCATTCTGTGGTCGTCGCATAAAAAAGAGCATCAAATTAGTTAACATTGCCAAGTGAAAAAAAATACTTAGTGCTAGAAATCAAAAATAAGGAACTACTTTTAAACTGAAGCTATTAAAGTATATTCTTTCTTTGCCCTGTGATATGATCACCTTTTCAAGGGTGGCAACACTTTAGGAAGGGGAGCTGTCATGTAGGTTCATCTAGAGCTGTGCCATTTCCACCTGAGCAAAAAAAATAAAAGTACAGTCATAGTGACTAATAAATATATGAGATGTGCATCTCTGATTTGCTTAC
>VWZU01001231.1:2381885-2447197 GCA_013397095.1 Sterrhoptilus dennistouni
TAACTGTGTAACTACATTGGTGATTGCCTTTATGGAGTAGCTTCTATTTTTAATTTTGAGCTGCTTTTGTGTTCGAATGTAAAACTTGAACTCCCACTTAGATTCAATACATTTATTTTCAAGAAACTTCTACAGCACGGTGGTTATTTGTTCCAACCTTTTCTTCCCTGTGAAGAAATGCCGAAATTATGATCAGGATGGGATTCTTGTGTTGAAGAGGTTAGAAGTTAATGTAGGGAGAGGCAAAATCAAGCCATGAAGAAACACTTTAGGGGACAATTTGAGTATTGGTGGTTAATGAGTAAAGAGCAAAAAGAAAAAAAGGTCTTGCATAAACTGGCTGAAGAGAAGTAAAAAACCACTGTGGAGGGAAAGGTAGCTGAGAAAATAATGGTGGGGACAATGGTATGGGAGGAGCTGGTGGAGGGCAAAGATGTAGATGGTCTACAATACTGAGAGTACTGTAAGTGAGGAAGACGTTTCTTTAGTTAGCAGCAGTAACAGGAAACCACTGGAGAAATTCAGAGATTTTAGCTGCTCAATTTAGAGTGGAGTAAAAAGCCTACAGGTTGGGAAGCTGGACAAATAAAAGCTGAACAGTCAAGATGGTGAACCAGTAACAAAGTTTTAGCAGTAAGGAAAGTGCACAGCTTGGAGCTGCTGGAGAGAAGAAACACAGGACATACACAGAGAGTGAATTTTTTGTCTAGTTTTGCAAATTGTTTGTAAAACTGATATGGTAAACAATGGTAAGTTTTGCTTTTAGCTTCAAGGCAAAGATTTTAAAGCAGAGTCCTCCTGCCTTAAAGAGTCAAAACAAGTTTTTCTATGTTTTAATCAACACCGCCATTTTTAGATGAAATCCAGCAAATGTTCAGAAAGGAGAGTAAAACATGTATCAAAGGAGAACTGTTTCTATTGTTTGCTTCCTCATGGTATGGGTTGTTGCACAGGTCAGAAGTACATGGCATGTATAGTACTAGATTGATTTGCAAATGGTCAGCCTGGAAACTTGGCAGTGTTGTCAATTGCTTCATTAAAACCAAATACAGAAACCAGCTCGTGTTCTTTCTCCTATTGGCCAGAGGAGCTGGGACGTTTTCTGAAGGTGAAACTCTTGAGCTTGGAGGGAGGAAAGGGGTCAAACTGCTAGTGAATGTCACAACCTGGAAGCAATAGAGAATACTGGGGGGAAGGGGGAAGTGCATGTTGCAATAACAGCCAGTTGTAACATCTCAGAAAATGCTTACACCCTTGGAAAGGAGGGAGATGTCATGGTTCAAATGGCAGTACATTCACTACTATTCCTAGAAAAAGCAGAGGGAGCTATATTAAAAAAAATACATCATATGAATATATTTTGAAAGGTATCTTGAGTTCAGTAACCTTACATAGCCCAGACAAAGAGTTTCTTCTGAATTCTGCATGGCTGAGAAAGACAGGCTCCTTGGAGTCCATAAGAAGGCAGTGTCAGCAGGGCCTCCTGCAACATTTCCATGGTTGGCTGAAATGCAAAGACACAACTTCCCAAGGTTATTTTTGGGAACCTAGAATATTGTGGGGGTGTGACATGCTCTCCTGAAGCACTGAGCACCTCAGAGCCCTCACTGGCTTCAGTTGCTTAAACAGCAGCTATGAAGCACAAAGAGTATTGAAACCTTTAAAGTACAATGAACAGGGAAAATGTTTGACTTGTGTTTTTTCCTCCAACTCTGAGACTGTTTCCCAGAACTTGTGAGTAATTTTAGTTAAGTTAGTTAAATACAATTTAAGCAAACCTATTACTTCTCATCCTAACACTGCTTTTTGGACCATGGCTGGATGTAATGTAGTGTAGGAGAGGAAAAGAAAGATATATTTTTTTTCTTTTTCTTTTTTTTTTTTTTCAGTTTATGCCTCCATTTTATTTCTATACTTATTTCTGTATACTGTTTTTTTCCCCTTATTATTGTTGTTCCTTTGGTGGAAAGTTAGTGAGATTCCAAAGCGTTTGGGAGAGTGCATGGATAAATTAGGGTGATATCTAAACTCGTAGATTTTGAGGTTTAGGCATGGTGCTTTAAACCCAGAGGTCTCTGTCTCCATCTGTTGGAATGAGAAGGGCATAGCCCAAATGGCTACTTGTTTGAGCCCATGACATGGAAATTGTAATTTTATTTTGTTGTCTCCTTCCACTATGTTCAATTTAACCAATATTAGCAACAGCAGTGACTTGATGGTCTGTTTTGCCATGGAGGCAGAAGTTTGTCTTCTAAAAATAACAATTGTGGCAAGACCTTTTAAGGTACTCAAACATAGATTCTGCCTCCTTAAAGACAGGCTGAACTACTTAGAAATACTTGGGATATGAATTGTAGTGCAGTGTAGGATCCAGTGCCAAACACAGTGATCACTATCTGATTCAGTAAGGAACAGACCTGGATCTTGGAAATAGGAGAAGTTTCCATCCTATTCCACCCAAACTACATACTGTATGTTACTACCAGGGGCGTGAGTGTGGAAAGGGCTGTGCAGCCTTCCCAGGGACTCTCCTCAGAAGATGATTGTTCAGAATCTTCTTCCTCAGAGAGAGTTCCCTCCTGACCCTAGAGCACATCCTCTGGAGAGTTCTCTACCTCTGCCTGTCCTGGTGTCAGGAAGCATGTCATGGACACCAAAGGACTTAGCAGGGACTGGGCAACTCTGTGATTTGGACAAAATGTGTTTCTAAATGTTAAAATAATATGTGTTTGTATTTGTCTGCTCCTATGACAAAGAGAGAATACTGCCTGTGAATGTTGGGGTGAATTCTTTTCTTCAATTAGTACTGATACAGTTACACCTATGTAAAAGGTAGAAAAAGTGAGAGAAGCTCATTCAGTTTTCAGATATCCTTATATTGCATCACAATATTCAAAATGGTCCAGTGGTAAAAAAGATTTTTGTAAATGCCTGAAAGCGAACCTTGGAACCACATGGTCTTTAAGGTTCCTTCAAACCCAAATCATTCTATGATTATTCATTTAGGGATTAAAGCTTTGACAAGTTGCTGAAATGCATGTGAGCATCAACTAGGATTTTCAGCAGTACTCATCTTATGAATTCTCTTGGATGCTTTAAAAATTTATGAGTCACCTCTCTGTCTTTATGTGCTTAAACACCCATAAAGATTATCCCTGTATTTGTTCACTAAGAAAATCTCAGCCTTGTAAAGATTTAATTAGGAAGCTACCTTGATATGAACTGTGCAGTTCAACTAAGATAGCAATTTCAGTTTAGTAGGCTAAACACATCTTCTTTTGTTACCTTTTCCTCAGAGTTTTCTCCTCTGTAAGAGAACTTCCTGCTGCCTGGCAGCAGATGTGCAGTGGCTCCTCTCTGGTCAAATGGCCATTCCCAAGGCTTAAGTACAGAGGAGTGTTGCTCTGATGCTGGTGCCTCATCTTGGACTTTTTTACTGGTGGGGAAGAGTCTGTCCTTTGAAATGGTAAAAGTTTTCAGCACTGTCTGAAACAATTACACAGCACTTTCCATCTCTTTGTTGTACATGGTGTCGCACCCTATCTCAGCCTGAGTTTCAGAGTTCATACAGCAGAATTTAGCTGGGTACTCACTTATTTTGGCTTTTAATAAATTAAAGGGTACATTTGACTTTAGAAAGAATAGTGTTTCCTTTGATGAGTGTTTGAAACTTCCTGGTTTAATAGGGTTTTAAGGTAGTGCTCCTTAGGTTAATTAACCCACTCAAAGCATGTCCCTTCTAAGGGAGTTTGTTTTTCTGTTAGTAAATGCAGTCTAAGCAATCAGACTTACTATCAGGTTTTTCAAGAATAGCACACCCAACTTAAGTACAATGTTTTCAAATAAAATCATCACACAGACTTCAATAAAGCCATCCCATCATTATCTGATACATTGAACAGTCAGATGCAAGGTTGCCAATAGCAGCTCTGAGGTGGCAGGTTTAGAACAGATGACACTTTTTCATGCACTGTATGAAAACCAGCTGGACTGGTTGACATTGCCCCAGCTCTTCTTCAGAACAGAGAATATTTTTTCTGGTCTGGTGATATTTTTATTCCTCATATAGATTACAAAACGAAACAAAGCAGTTGTTGCTTAGCTACTCCTCTGGAGTGATGGTCTCTCTCAGCATTTTGCAACTCTCTAATCTCAATGTTGCATTTTCTGCTTGTTAGAATCTATTTTTACTGGCTGGTGTTCTATATAGACACTTCTGGAACTTTTTCATCTGCTGGAGTGGGATGGCTGGGTACTGCTGTCTTAAAGCTACGGAAAGGAGCCTAGCTGAGGAGTCTGGGAAAGGTCCCACAGCCAGGAATCTCACAGCAGCACAAAAACAAGTTTGCTGTAGGTTCAGAGATACTAATTCTGATGAAATCGCCCACTTGGGGTGAAAGGGTCTGTATTTCTTTGCCATTACCACATGGCTCTGTGTTAAGAATAGATTAATTTTGGATGAGGATAAATGCCAGAAAGCAAAATATCTGACTCCTATCTTCTTCAAGATTTCCTGAGTGAGAAGCTGTAAATTGGCATTTTGGAGTCATGATACTAATTAGTGCAGAGTACAGTGAAATGGAGCAAGTGAAACTGTTTATGCAGTCAGAAGTGAATCTGAAAAAATCTCTAAATTATTTCTTTTGAAGGAAGCAAGACATGCATAATGCTTAGAGCTGTACCTTTACCATTTTGATGCAGCACTGGGGCAAAAGGAAAGTCAAGTCTTTGTTTTGCTCAACAAAGAGAAAACTGTGGGTAAATACCATGGATTCCGTTTGCACCAAAAGGAGGAAAGTATTTGGCCAAGCAGCATTAGATTTTGGTTACTTTTCCTGGAGGAAGAGTTCTCCAGGGCTTCTGCATGCAGAATCAGTCTGAGACTACATGTGTGCTTTGGCCACTGAGCTGTCTCTCTTTGCCTTCTGCCTTTTCCCCTCCATGGGATCCCAAGCAGCAGTCAGCCATGCTTGCAGAAAGAGCCTGGTCTTAAATACAGCCCATTTCCCCTGATAGTCAACAGATCTTGGCAAATTCCTGTCAGCCTTGACAATGCTTGATTTACAGCCTTTAGCCACAATGCCGCTTTCTGGCATTGTTAGAAAAATCAGAGTCTGTTCCCATAAAGCTTGTTACTGGACAGCATTTATGTTGCATGACTAATATGGCAATGGCAGCAATTTGCAATTAGCTGTGTGTCTCTCCTTGCCTCCCTGCCACGTGCCCTGGACCGTACGTGTCTGTCTAAGCCTGACCTGCTTCCCTTTACAGTTTTCTTTCTCTCTAATGGATTTTTTTGAGCTCACAGAGGGAAATGTGTGACTTGGATAACTAAACAGTTGAATGAAAGCTGTAGACTTTATATGATCATGTTTATATCTGGCTGTGCTGCACAGTCACTGTCCTCTCCAGGCTTGTTGATGTGTAATAGGCTCAGAGCAGGGCTCAGGTCAGCTCTGCTGGGCTTGTGCTGGGAGCCTTGGTGGAGAGGGCCACAGCCAAACACCTGAACACACGAGGTGAAGAAACAACACTCTCATCCATGGAGCTGGCCCCTCCTGGGGAGGGCTGGGGCATTTTGGCAGGCTGTGCTGGGGACCTGGTGCTGCCAAACACTGTTCTGCACTTGACAGGAAAAGCCAAGCTCTGGTCTGGGCACAATGTGCAAGTACCCTGCTCCCTGCCAGTGTATGGAAGGTCCCTGTCTTGTGGCTGCAGGGCATCCTCAGCAGCTCCAAGGGGGGTGTGACATTGCTGGAACCTCTTTGAACCCAATGGAATCTGTGTATAATTGGGTTGATTCCCTTTGACTCTGCTTTCACACATCAAAAAAGACCTGGCGAGGCTGGATGATCCAGCAGCTCTGTCTGGAAGGGACAGCTGAATGGGTTCCAGGAGCAAGGGACCCCACACCCTGCTGGAGGGACAGGGACAGTGGTGGGTGAATTGCTGCCTCCAATTCCTGCTTGCCCCTGGCAGCAGCAGCACCAACTTGTCTCCCTTCCCCCAACTGCAGCCGAGATTTCAGTGAATCAAAGCTATAGAGTAGAGTTGAGTCAGAGCCAAGGAAAGGCTCTGGCTCTCATCCACCAGCTAAAAATGAGCAAAGCTTTTGAGCCTGACTGGAATCTCCCAAAAACAAACAAACAAACAAACAAACAAAAATCCTTTCCCAAGTCCTTGTTGTCTTTTTACTTGATTTTAGTGAAATCATTCATTGCATTTTCATCTATTTCCCAGATTTTTTCTCTTCTTTTTCTTCAGGCCTGATTATATAAATGTATCCCTGTACAGATGTATATTTTAGATGCTTTCAGTCAGTGCTGGAAAGTGTTCCTTTTTGTGGTGTTTTCATTGAGACAATCAGGGGCAAAGTTCTTGTGGCAGTGCCAGGTCTAATACCACAGGAAGAGCTGTGTCCGCTGGAAACATCACAGAGTACAGAACCCTCAGTATTTTCTAAAAACACAAAATGGTTTGAAAGCATGTCAAATACTGCAAAGTCAGCTCAGATTATTATTTTGTCTCAAATTGTTTATTTGTCTTTGTTTTGTTTTTTAAAGGGGTCCTGGGGACCATGACTTACCTTAAATCTAGTTTTGCCAGTGCCATTCCAGTTATAAGTGCTGCTGGAAAGTAATGGAAATGCCATGATTGCATCATTTGCAATCCCTTAGAGATACACAGTTCAGTCAGCAGCCTGGGAGCTGCTCTACCTGGAGGTTTTGTTGACAATGTGTCTGTTTTTGCAGTCTTTATACTGCAGCAGCATTCAGAAATGCAGCTGTAGCCCTGATTTCTGCAGATTTCTATCTCTGAATGAATCCTACAGAGGTAAAGTGTGCTGCTTGTGCACAAATGCTCACATGAGCAAGATCCCAATCTGTAAAAAAACATACCATGAGAAAATAATGTTATGGAGAGGAAGGTGAGGAGTAAATCTCTGCCACTACAATGAAGGCAGCTCTACCCAGTCATTGTCACAGAATGACAACGTTTTTAATTTTCCTCCTTCACTTTGACAAGTAGCTTAGGGAGCACTAATTTGATCTTTTTATTCATCAAGGCTGTTCAAGACCAGAAGCAAACTATTGAATAAATTGTTTCTTCCTAAAAATCTGTATCACAAGAAGAGATTTTACAAATTAAGACTCTGGAAAAAGCAAGCAAGCAAGTGTTGAATGCTGAGGATTGGAAATAAGTCCTCATGTTTATGGAACAGCTTTCTTTTGCAGGAAGAACAGCCAAGTCCATGTATTAATAAGTAATACAGTGACAATGAGTTAATAGTGGTTGTTGAGCAGAGGATAACAGATGCCCCCTGGGGTGAGTGTGCTCCCAGTCCCAGCTGACTCCACTGCACAAGTGGCTTGTGAATGGTGCAAAGCCTGGGCCCTGCATCTTCTCTTGGGGCAGTTGTTATTGCTGTATGAGCCCTGTACGCTTTGACACTCAGCTTGGGGGGGGGGAACTTCAGCTACTTAGTCTTAGATGTCAATTTAAAAGTTTCTACTGCTTTAACCTGTGCTACACTTTGCTGTTGCTTAATTATTTTGCATGTTAGCTTTGTCTTTTTTACCTGTGCTTCAGGTTTTGTGTGCAAGAACAGACTATTGGAGCTGGTCTGCATGCTAAAAAGTCTCCCCTTGTATCATGGAAAAATTCTTTTTTTAAGGTCTCATACTGTGTTTTAAGGATCTGTTGTTCTCCTTGATTAAAAAATGAAAAAGGAGGACAATTTTACACAGTTTATTGTTCACCAGTTCAAAGACATGATCTGCCTGAGGGAGGGAGAACTTGGTGGCATCATGGAAAAAGCCACAGTCAGTGTATAAACACCATGGAAGTCAGAAGACTTTCAGAGAAATCTGAATGAAGCTCCCTGACTGGGATATTTGTGCAGAGATGTAATCCATTTTCTCTTTGTCTTTACTGTGTCAGCATGGTCCACTCAGGAATTCACAGTGCCAGTGGCTCTCTGGAGCTTTTGATGCATCCCTAACTCTCCCCAAGCATTATCCCATGTGACTATAAAGTCACATTTGTGCAGGGGGGCCTTGTCCTCTGCTGGGAATTAAAACAGAAATCAGCATACTTTTGAGGGCTCTTGCCATGGTGTTGGCTGTTCCTGGGGTCTGAGGTGGCTGAGGTCCATCCTCTGCCCTGAACTTCAGATGAGCTGTTCATGGAAGGGCAGCTGCAGCACAGCAGGGCAGGGCTGCTCTTACCAACCATATCTGCCACTTTTATGCTTATTGGGCCTTGAGGGAAGAGTCTTTCTGTCTCTTTAGTATTGTGTTAAAATCCTGTTTAGCTGCCATGTATTTCCTTGATCCTTTCTTTCCCATAATCACCAATTAGCAAGATGTGTGTGTACATGCAGGTTCTTCCTTTCTAATTAGCTGATTCCTAATGCCCCATGGATTCACTGTCATAAACGAGTTTTATGTAATGTCTCACTCCTCGTGTGCCTCCTCTGTCCAGGTGACACAGCACAGTCAGCTCCACACAAAAGCACCCAGACAATTGTGTTTCTAAAAATGCCCTTATTACAGGTTTAAAATTGACACATGTCAGCCATAAGCTAAGCCCTGCAGTAAATGTGACACTCCTCATTCAGGCAGGCTCAGTCCACCCCTCTGGGAGTCTGGGAAAACAGGCCTTGCAGGGAGCCCCAGAGGTCAGCAAAACAGGCACTGTCAGACAAATTAAATATGATCAGAAGTTGCTGAATCTCTATGGTTTAGCAACAAATCACATATAGTAGTCCGCAGGAATACGAATATGTGGTGTAAATGAGGCATTCTGTGTCCAGTTATCCTCAGGTCCCATAGCTATTTAGTTATTTATTGCTTTGTAGAATTTTCTAAATAAATCCACACAAGTGAGGCAGAGGTACTAAATCAAAATAAAGCCAGCACACAGCCACATACAGGAGTCACAGGCAGCACACATAACGCCAGCAGGCCAGCTCTCATCTTACTCTGCATGGTGTTTACATGCTACATGCCATTTTCTGCCAAAGTAAAGATTCCTGTCATCATGGTGGCTTTCTTTGATGTCCAGCGGGGCAGATGCCTTGTACACATGGAGGAAACTGAAGAAGTCTTTGTTCTGCCCTATCCAAAGGTCATGTTTCCCAGAGAGAGACTTCTTCAGAGCCAAATCTTTCAGGATTTTAGTGCTGTCTGGGAATAAGTAGAGAATGGTTTTCCACAAATCAAACCTGCATCTTGATAACAAGTTGTGGACTATTAATGGAGGGGGATTTTAGTTTTGAGCTTCAAGAGGGCCCAGGTATGGTAGTGTTTTATGGCTTACAGACATCACACTCCACTGCAGCTGCTGATGTAGAGACTGTAAGTGTTAAACTGGTCTGTGCCTACAACTAACCCAGCTCTGGGGCTGCTGCCAGAGATGGAGGCTTTGTGTGCTGTCAGGGACAGGGATTAGGAGCTGCAGAACAGCCGTGCTGGAGGGGTGACAGTCTCTGACATGTCTGCCAGCATCACCAGCCACGGGTCAGGGAGAGCAGGCTCTGCTGAAAAGGGAGGGAGATCCCAACTTAATCTTCTTGTGGCAGATCCTCTTTCCTGGGCTCTGCCCAGAGTAGCAAAAATTCACTGTGAAGGAAAATGGGGTGAGTGAGGATGATCCCTGGCTGTGGTGATGGAGCTGAGAAGCAAAGGCATTCAAAATGTTAAAATAGTGGCATGCAACAGATTTATGTGAGAGCAGCTGCTTCCCTCCTGCACTGCCTGGTGGGGACTTGGATGGCACAGGCTGTGGTGGTTGTAGGACAGCTCTTGCCACTCACTGCTGAGGCTGTTACTGGTCTGGCTGGGACCTCCACCCATCTCTGGTTAATGGAAACAAGAGGACAAGTGGATGCTTAAAAAGGGGATCAAATAAATAGGACTGAGAGGAGGAGATAAGCCAGTGAGAGTGAGGCAGGAAGAAAGAAGGTGAAAGAGGAAAAACCACTGCAACATGAAATAGGGAAGAGAGAAAAGGTGGACACTGAGGAAAAAGGGTAACAAAAGTATGGCAAACAGTGAACAGGAGGAGTGCTTGCTTCCTCAGCTGCCCTGACCCTGCTGAGCCAGCCCTCCTGTCCTGCCCAGGGCACAGTGCCCAGCTGTTCCCAGTTCTACAGCAGAGCCTGACCCTCACCTACCTTGTGGAGGGCAAGGTCTGCAGGAGTGGGGAAAACAGCCCTCCAGGTCTTGCCTGCTCCTGCTGCATTCTGAAAAGACTGATCCTTCATGGCATCAGTGCCCTCTGTTTCATACCCAGGTCTCCTTAGGAAGACAAAAGGTCATCTCCTTCAAGGGAAGTAGGTTTTGTGGCTTTGTTGTTTCCTAGTGTGATCAGTTCAAGCTGAGCTGACACAGTACAGGCGGAGGGAGGGGAAGGAAGACATCCCTGCTAGCAGATGCACTGTTTCACTGAGGCCACTGCTTGTGGTAAGGCAAGGTGAGAACGGGTTCAAAGACCACATTTCTCAGGACCGTAAATTTGGTTTGCAGCACCGAAGGACTTTGCAAGTCATTCCAAGGTCCATGGACGTTTGAGCTCCTGCCTCAAAGTAGTGTCAGACTCCTCCTGTTGTTCCCCTGGTCTGGCAGCATGGACTTTGCTTTGGTTGTGACTGGGTTAGAAAGGAACCAGTCCAAAGCTCCCCCCTACCCCCAGCTGTTTGTGATTCATTACTTATTGCTTTCCCATTCTTGGCAGACCTCACTGAGCTATGGATCTTACTGCCTACTCTCAGAGCTGGGCCCTGTGTCTTGTGACTGCCTCCTTCCTGTTCTGCTTGTCTCCTTTTTTATTTATTTTTTCCCCTGGAAATTTATGGCCATATGCACTAGAATAACTGCAGTTGCTGGTGGGAAAGGTGCTCATTGCTGTGTGCGTGCATTCACATGGACTGCTGTGTGCCAATTAAATATACCATGTTAAGAAAAATGTCTTTCAAATTAAAATTCAGTAGCAAACTCCCCCTTAATTACTACTCATTAAAAGTAATGTAACAGTCAGTTAAAAGCTTTGCCAAACAATAACAATAATCTTGTAAAACCCCATCACGGTGTTCAAGCAATACTTTGCCAAAGATCATTAATTGGGTATGTGTGAATTTTTATGTTCTTCTCTAATTTAGTTTTCAGCCTTTAACTGGAAAACCTGTTTTATCTGCTGAAAGGGACGTGCCATGTGGATGACATGCTGCTTGAGGCTGGGAAGAAATAGGAAGAAATATTTCTCTGGTGCAATAGGGCAGGAGAGGCTGATTTTCAGGGAAGTCACCAGACTGCAGCACTACCTATACTCGTGCCGGCAAGCCTTTGCTTCTCTGCCAGATGGGAAGTTATGACCCGGTTACAGGAGCTGGTAGGCAATCATTTTTCAAAGAACAAAAGAATGAGTAACCAGGAAATGTTGAGGTGGATTAAAGAGCTAAGGGAAGGAGTTCCCATCTGTGGAACTCCCATCTGGGAAGTGTAGCTGGAGACACACATCTGTCCAGAAGAAGGGTGGAGGGAAGCTGCTGAGGTTCTTGTGGAGGGGGGTCCAGTGCTGCTCAGCTGTGGGTCTGAAAGTGGCCCCTTGAGACACAGTGGCAGATGATATGTCCCATGGTGATGAATGCTGCTTCTGGCCCTCCTGCAACTTCAGTCTGGAAGCATCTACAGTCAGAAAATGAGGATGAGGAACAGAAAGTCTCCTCTCTTGATTGGCCATGGCCTAAGTGATGCAAATGCCATGGGGATCCCCCTTTAACCTTGACTGACAAGTGAAGGAGAATGTTTCTACTGCTTATAGTTCTGACATCTTTGTTCCACAGTAAAATGAGACACAGGTAGTTTCATGCTATGAGCAAATATAAGCCTTTGATGTGGTTGTGTTTGATAAAGTTAATATGATAATATCAAGGTACTTACAAAAAAGGCTTAGTATTGATGAATATTTTTGCCAAATAGTCTTATCTGCTTTGTGGTCCAGATACTGAACCATGTGGAAAACAAAACCCCACAAGAACCTAAAAGTGAACAGAGAGGTTTTGTAACTACATCTTTTGAAGACCTTAAATATCCACATCCTTGAATAGACTTTTATGAACAAAAAGCTGCTGAGGCTTTCACACTGGAAGTCCTTGAAAGTCAGTTTCTTTCCTGCTTCACTGCCAAGGCCCAGCCCAACTTCTTCAAAAGCTGATAAAATTGCAAATGCCTGAAATGGGATGATGAGCAGCAATACCTCATGCAGCTGATGCATTCACAGTGAGACACTGTAACAACGAGGTAACAAGCAGATTACTGTATATCATCTCAGGTGAGAGTAAATTACTACAATTTTCAAAACTAAGTATTGATGGAAGAGCTTTTAAACCTGCAGTTAGGCAGTTTGAATGAAATGTTAAGAGGAAATAAGAGAAGACTCATGTAGCATTAACTCCAAGGGTGGCTGATGTGATTTTGAAGAGGGACTTAAAGATCAATGGTTTTTTTGTTTTGTTTTGTTTTTTTTATCCTAGAAATACTCTATATAGATGCTGAGTTATCCTGTTCTCACTGAGCATGATGACTGCACCAAGGGCTGTCTGTGCTTTAGTTTTGAAATGTTGTTTGGGTGCCTTTCAATGAATTTGGAGCTGACTTTGAGCTGGACTTTACAGAACTTGTAAACAGAAACAAATAAAGCTTCTCATTCTGAGGATTGAGGCTAAATTCTGTGGGTTTTTTAAAGGTAATTAAGATAAATTTTGTCTGTAGTCATTGTAGTGTTAAGGAGAGTTAGCTGAGTTGAACAGATGTAAAGTAAGGCAGCCTCTGCTGTGTGAGGTCTCTGGCTTTTGCTTTGCTTTGCCAGGGAGATCTAACAGACTCACTGTGTCTGGAGCTGGCAAACTGAGAATCACACTACCTGAGCAGGTAAGAAAATAAACAGTGAGTGTGCAGCCCTTTAAAGTGTCAGCTGTAGGAGTGTCACCTGAGGTTCTCAATATGGAAGGCACCTGGAAGTAATTTCTCAAGTTTTGTCTGAATGTTTGACTCAATCCCATTCCCCCTTCAGTAGCTGTGGGAACTCTGTGTGGAGTAGGAATGAATAGATCACTTACAGCATGCTATAAATGTACTTCTTGAAGGGAGTTCAGCTTTTCTTTATACTGTGAGTGCTGCCTCTGGGACCACTTTCCCTCCCAGCTGTCTGAAAAACTTTCTTTCTTCCCTTTTTCCTTAGAATTCAAGCAACTCTCTTGTAGTTTCCAGTACCTGTTGAGGTAATGATGGTAATGAAGGATTTTAGCCCAGGCCAGAGGACTACACAAGCTGTGTTTTAAGGATGCTCTCACAATCATGTGGCTGTGCAGCTGCCTGCTCCTCTTCTCTGGGATGAGTGAGCTCTGTTGTGCTGCTGAGCAATTGCTTTTCTTCAAAACCCTAAAATCACATGCTGACTGGTGAGATAGTTTTTCAGTCAGGACATGGTTGTAATTATATTTAATGTATTAAAGGCGTACAGAGCTGGAGTCAGTAATTTTTATGATCTGTGTAATGACAACCATGAAACCAGGAGATTTGGTTCCCCAATCACTTTAGTGCTTTTGTGCTTTGGAGTTGGGGATGGAAGATTTAAAAGTTAAATTTCAAATAGAACACATTTGGGGTTTTGGTATAGTGACTTACGCTGTTTCCGCTTAATGCATTTTCTTGGATTTAAAACCTTTTTTCATACCACTTGTTCACTATTTCACTGGCCACTGGAGAAGTGGATTAAGCACACAACAAGCACATAGAAGCAAAAGGGCTTTGAACAAAGGCATTTGGCCTTTTTTGTGTTCTGGGGACATACACACTTACTGGAGTAGGAGGATGACCTGGGTCATGAAGGTCACTCCTCTGCTATTATGGGCAGCCACAGCATTAAATGTCTTTCATAAATGCATCCTGTACTGTCTCAAAGCTAATTACTTTTCAGCCTTTCCCTGTTTCTATTAGAAGGTTGTTATTTCTGAGGTTTTCTAATTCTCCTTACATCGAGCCTAAACTTATTTACGGTGAGTTGATAACTGCTTGGGCTTATTTGCTGCTCTGAAAGCTGCCAGTATTGCTGACAGCAGCAGCCATGCCAGACCCAGTTCACTGTGGCTGTCTCCAGTCTGTGGAAAGCACTGCCTTCTGCTCTGGCAGTGCTTTTCCCCCCTGTGTTCCAGCCCATCCACCTGTCCCATTGTTCCCTCTGTGTTGTGTACTTGATCTGTAAGATGTCACCCATTGTTGTGTTTTGGTGGTCCAGCAAAACACCATCCCAGGGCTGTTGGATATACTGGTGATACAAATAAACACAAACAGAGGAGCTGATGGGACCTCAAGGCTGAAAAGGCACTTCAGGCTTTCCTGTTGTAGCAGAAGTGGTAAAGATTGTTACAAGGAGCAAATCCAGCAAAGAGAGGAAATGTAAACTTGATTTGGATGTCCTCATCAAGACTGTGCCCACTTGGTCCTGGTGTAGCTTGGGTGATCCTCCTGGGCTGCCACACAGTGCACAAAGCACATGAGTGACTAACACCCTTCTGGACCAGTTGGGAAGATCCTGTGGGAGACACCAGGACATCTCAAATGGGGCAAAACACCTGTGTTCAGATGAAAATGTCTGTGGATCTTAAAAGTTGCCTTTTGGGCATTTCTGTTAGTGTATCAACATTGTGATTCACTTAATTGTAAGTACAAAGACTAACAGTAAATATATTTTGAGACTCGCAGTAAAGGGAGAACCAGGGAGAGCAGGTTACAAACTAAAACAAACTGACAGAACTTGCCTACCTGCCCTTTATACAACAACCTCTCTCCATGCTTTCCCTAAACTATTTAGCAAAACACCATTTAAAGACTGTTTTTCTCAGTGTGTGTTGTCTATTGTGAAGTTTTGATTGTGGAAGTCTTGCATCTCTTGTGATGAGGCTGTTCATATAAAAAAGAACACTAGTATAAGGAAGAATTGAGGGCTGTATCTTGTAGACTGCAGGGTCATTAGGCTAGAGGCCAAATTTCTGATGTTTGCATGGAATATCAGCAATTAATATGTTGCAACAATGATGAATACTCATGACCATCTCATTCAAGTCTTCCTCTTTAGTATTACATTCTTGATTAGATTTTAATAAAAGTTTTCTTTAGACACTATTTGTCAGTTACCAGTGCATGGTAAAAAACTGTCCAGGATAATGTTGCAGGTTTTGTGCCTCACCTTCTCCCCTCAAGATGAACCACTGTTTAACTGAGCAGCTTTCATGTCTGCAGACTCCATTGATTTATTTCATGCAAGCCCTTTGTAGCTGTGTTGTTACTATGGCAATAAGAAAACATAAACAGAATAAATGAGTAATGGTGATAAGGAATTGTTAGCTGGCAACAGAGATGATACATTTTGACCCTTTGTGAGATTTTTTTGTTGTCTGAGGACAAACAACAAGGAAAAGGGATGGATTTCATCTGTCATAGGGACAGTATCCAGGTGGAGAATATGCTGAGTTGAGAAGGGGTGCATTAACTTCAGGGCAGCCTTAGACCTTGCTACCTGTGACAAAGCTCTGGGGCCCTAAAAGATGACTAGAAATGTTGGAATTAAGACACAGAATTAGTTGCTCTTATTCTGTCCTGGAATGTGAACTATTCTGGCTGTTGGGGATGAGCAGAATGCACCTCATTCAAAAGACAGGAACAGCAATATGTTTTATTAATGTAAAATAATAATTTGACAGATTTCAATAAATTTGATGATATTTAATGAAATTTAACAGGGGTTTGCTGCAGGTCAGTAAGCTTGATGGCAAGGTTCACCTTATTAATTTATGCATGGAAGAAACATACAAAGGAAAATCGGATTAGAATCTGGTTAGTATGATTCACACAGAGACCACAGACCTTCCTCTTGAGTCACGAGGTTCAGAGTGGACCCCCTTGCTTTCTGAGCCCCTTCTGGAACCTCAGTGCAACTGGGCCAGTCTTAGTCTCAGACTTGGACAAAGGTATAAGTTTAATGAAATTAGTTCTATTAAGTTTATGCTAATTAATATCAAGTAGCTACATAGATTAATAATGTTTCATTAGAATTAATTCAGTGTGCTACCAGTCACTTACTGAGGGGATCTCTCTCTCTTGGGCAGGGAAGGCTCTCTTAGGTAAGGAATCTCAAACCTGGAGAGGCATCCCTGCTCAAGGGGAGACTCATGGGTGCTGCAGTTGAGGGAGAGCTCAATTCTGGCTGATCTGAAGGAAGTATTCACAGAGTGAAATTGTTGCCTGTTAGTCAATAGTATAGAAAAGATACGTGTTTTTGGTTTAGCTCTGATATCTTGCTCTGTACTGAAGTTATATTGCACTTTTGGGCTTTGAGATGACCTTTGTGCTTCTGAGGCACCTTCAGTCCCCTGTGCTCATGCAGGGATTGGGGCTTGTTGCACCTTCATCAGTGAACCAAAGTACAGCCTGTGGTCAGGAGTGCTGCCCTGCAGCTCTGCTCCTGTAGGTATTCATTGTCACTGTGAAGTGTTGGTTGGATTGAACTCTTTACATTTTTTCACCTCTTGAAGAGATGCCAGCTCTCAGCAGCTGCTCCCCACTCAGCAGGAGGAAAGGCAGTGCCCCTGGATCTGCTGGAGAAGGATTGGATGTGACCAGGGGCCTCTTGGATCTCACACATCCCCAGGGACCCTGCTGAGTGAGGGCTTTGGAACACAAGCTTTGCCACAGGTTTGCACAGTCCTGACCCAGTGAACTGCAACCTGCTGCTCTGGGGGCACTCCAGAAAATGTAATTGCTAAGTCATGTGTGGAGTTAGTAAGGAAAAAAATAACAGTTCCCTCAGACAAGAGCTGGAAGTTGTGTTCAGAGCAGGGCCCCTTGCTGGTGTGAATGTGCAGCTCTCTGGAGCCTGCTGCAGTGACAGCTGCTGATGCTTTCCTGCATCCCTCAAGTAGGTTCTTTGCTGACTGCTCATTCATATCTGTTAGAAATGCTGCAGGGCATGTAGAGTTATGTGTTAAGGATTTCTGCTACAGTTGCACTCAGAATTAATCTTTTGAGTTGGTTTCAAGTTTAGATCAAGTTTGCCAATTTTTTTATTTTGCCCAGACTTTACAAGGAGTGAGGCGCTGCACAGCAGTAGCTAAAGTACTAAAAACTTATCACCCATGTTAAAATTGATTTGGAATCTAGGGATTAATTAGTGGAAAAGAGTGAAATAATGACTAGTGACTTTACAGCTTTCCAGTGTAAACAGATGACAAGATGGATGCTGAGCCTCTGTGTTGCCTTTCCTATTTTTAAGGATTGTTAATTTTAATGTCATCTGTTAGGGAGACTTGAGCTTTATAGTACATGTAGAAAGCTGTTGGCCATGAAGCATAGTTAGTTGCAGCTGTGAAAAGTGCAACTTCTAAAATAATAGTCAAAAGGTCCTCACCTGGAGGGATCTCTGCTACTACCACTAATTATATTCATTAATGTAATATTCTGATGCCCCTTAACTAGGCTTCTTTGAGTGATGGTAACAGTAATAAACTGTTGGTGCACTAAAAGCACTTTTGCATCAGAAGACATGAAGTTAATAAGAAATGCAAGGTTCAAGACCAGAAGTACTGGAGGTGTTTTTCTTAGCATGAAAGTTGAAAATCTTGGTGTGTTAGCCTGAATTTTATGGTTGGCATATATAATATAGGGCATAATACTGCAATGCAAAAGAATGAATATATTGTTTGTAGACACTCAAAGCCTAATTATATGGTATAAAACATAGTTTTCTGCTGGGACTGCTCAGAGACAGGACTGTGAGAGCTGTGGCTGTGTCGGCCAGGGCTACATTTACCTTTTTGTTTCTGATGCATTTGTTGAAACAGGTCCATTGTAACTCTCAGGGAAGCTGTGCTGAAGGGGCAGCACATGTCTCAACTCTCCTGAGCAGGGCCAATACCAAGGAGTGTTCTCCACAAAGATTCCCCTTGGAGGAAAAAAAAGACCTTGTTTATTGCCTTCTTGGTGCTCCAGTGGTAGCACCTTCCAGAAGCTGGGATATATGAAAGTGAGAAGTATACACTAATGACAGTTTGGCTTTGGAGGTATGCAATAATGACAGTTTCCTGGTAATTTGCAGTAATTGTTAATGTATAGAGTCAGAGAACAAAGAAATGGAATATAGATTTATCAGTATCAGATTTATAAATGTATATATTGACTTATTTCCTAGTCTCCTGAGAATACTTACTCCATCCTCCTTGGCTTAGTTGCAGGAAAGTAAATGTATTTCTTTCGAGCTATTAAGTTAAAACCACGGCTTCTTAGCAAATAGAGATTACTCTCTTTTCAACATGGTTCAAAGCTAACCTGGTACTGTACAGTATATGCACACAGCTTTTAAAAGCTTCAGTTGATCATAAGCATGATTTCATATTGAAGCAGTGTTGTACTTTCTGACCATCCCCTTAAAACAAGCCAAGATAAAAGAAATATTTTTTCCATTTTAAGCAGTCATTAGGCATTACGCAACTATTTCCTTTATATTTTCTACTTTGCCAGAACCTCATTGAGCTTAAGTATGGTAAGTGTGGCTAGTGTGTTGTTTTCCAATAAGCTTTTCTCAAGCTGTTTATAAATCTACAAAAACTTAATTTAGGAGTTTGTATGCTCTGGGGGTGTCAGTAAGCACTGAGATTTGTATTTTGTTCTGAGATATCTGTGAAAAGTGTAATTATATAGTTACATCCTGCTAGGATTTCTAGTGTCTTTACTAGAGTACATAGTTAATCCCAACTCTTGTAATAAACAGTGGAATTCTCTCACTGGGGACTGACAAAATCAGTCCAAGTGCAATCCTAAGAGTAAGATGTAATTCCTGCAATGTCTAGGTTGCCTGATTGAAAATGAATGTCTGTTATAAACTTCCTTGTGTAAAACACCAAGCTGTGTTTCAGCAAGAACTTAAGCACAAGCTTGACTTAAAATTATTTTGATTGTAATAAGACACATTTGTGTGCTGGACATGCAGAGCCTTGGTTTTCAACAAAATAAAGTCCATGGAAGTCAGTGCCTGTGCTCTCCCTAGGCATTTCCTATAAACTGGGATTCTGCTGGTTAGGATTGTCAGATACACCTTCTGTGTCCAGCTGTGTGTGCCTGCATCCCTCTGCAATCCCTCCCACAAGTTCTGCTCAAACTATTTTGGGCTATTGCTCAGCAGTTGTAGCCTATACAGGTACCATTGTAAACAGGGTTTACAACCTTTCTTTGTGGCTTTTAAAATGTTTTTTAATGCTTTGACTTAAAGGAAAATAACAAGTCCTTTACCTCTATGAACTAACCAACCTTCAAATCTGAGGAGGGAGTAATAAATTTTTCAGAACAGTATGCTTCAAATTGCATAAAAGAATGATCTCCAGTACATAAAAGAGCACAGTGTCTTCCATAGACCTATATTCACCCAAAGTAAAAGAATAAAAAGAACATATTTGTGAGATATCAGTTCTTCTGTAATATTCTAAGGAATCATTGCTATTTTTACTAGATCACACTCTTGGGGTTTTTTTCATCAGCCCATCTTGAAAGCTTCCAGTTACTGTGTTCTGAGGCTATTTCTTGAGAGTTAATTATTTGGCTCTAATGTCTCTTCACTCCAAATGCCCTAGACCTTGTCTCCTTCTTAAATTTACTTTTTTTATTCATTTGATATAGTTTTTAAATTTTCCATGTAGAAATGATTGCTTTTTACTGGGAAGTAATCTTCATTGTTTTCAAGGAGAATAAATTCATTCAAAATTATATATAGTGACATGAAGGGCTTTCATAAATAAAAGATGTTAAAGGGCATCTTAATTCTCTTTTTTAATCATTAACTTCGTTTTCCACATACACTAATTTCCCTTGTTTTGTAAGTGTGGGTGTCCTGCTGAAGCTTAAGGAACAGACCCTCTCAAATCCCACTCCACTACCAGCAGGTAGCCAGTTCTTTGAGCTCTCCTGTGTCCTTAGCTCCTTTGGGTCTGAAACACAGGCTCCTGCATTCCTCCATGAGTTGAAGAGGTGATGGGAATTTCCAGTTTTTTTAGTTCTGGCATCTTAACTGTGTGACTGTGACATGGCAGAGGTTCATTATCCTCTTTTGCTCCCATTTGTGTACATAGGGCTGAACTTCATAGCACCAGGAAGTAGCCACAGTCCCACCAACCAGAGGACTCATGACAAAAAACCCCTCCAGCTTTTTACCTTAAAAGGTACCAGTGTCCCTTAAAACCACCAGTTTTTCTGCACCTGCATGTTTTCCTTTTTGTGCTCTTTAGCTGGGTAGGTAAGTGGGGATCCTTGGAGTGTGTGTGCACCAAGGAATTGAGTCCTGAAAATAATTGTGTTCAGGATGCTGCTTCTCTCAGGGGAAGAGATGGCACTGCTGGAAATCCGTTTTAGAAGAAGAATTAACTTATCAAAGATCAAATAAGAAATGTCCTGAATCCATAAATCAAATCATGACAGTTTTGTGTGCGATCTGTTACCTATATCAGCATGATCACTTTATTTATGGTCCTTTTTAAGGAAGCTTGGGTTCACTGTTCATTCATGATTTTCCTTCCTAAGTTCAATTGTTGTGTTTCTCTTGCAGTCTGGAGTCTTTTTCCCCTGAGCAGACAGGTTTCTTTATGCCCACCTTTAAATGGCATAATGTCATGTTCTTGCAAGTCTCAGTATATGTTCATGTAGGCAGAAACATAGATTTTTTTGTTCCAACTCTTCTGTGATGTTGAGGAATTTTTAAGTATACATTCCTAGTGTATGACCTCTTTGGCTGTATGGTGATTATTAATATTACAGAAGCAGCTAAGAGGAAATTACATCAGTAGATAAGATGAACTGTGCAATAGCAGAAGCTTTATTCACACTGAATACACTATTCATTTGCACAGAAAGATCATTTCTCAATTCAAAGAGGAATATTCTAATTTAAGTCTAACTTCAGCCATATGTCAAAATCTCCACAGAAACAAAGCTTACCAGTGTGCAGTGATCCTGTAAGAAACACATTCCCCTTTATGGATGGGCACATGGTAGGTGCATCAAACTCTTGGAGCTCTTGTTTTTCCTGACAAGAACTCTTTTTATATCAGAACATATTTCAGTTTAGTCCATTTGCTAATTTAATTTAAAGGGACCTAAAATAGGGGAAATTGGGGAAATACTATAGTTAGTGGTCTTCAAGTTCATTCCCCTCTCAACCTAGGCTGGGTTTTTATTATTAATTTAATCTTATTAAAAGGTGCTTTTACATTACACTGAAGAAGTAAAATTTCAAAATACACCTCCATGAAATAAAATCATGTGTAGAAATTCAATTGAACATGAGGGATAATGACCGATCCCAGGCACAGAAAGTTAAAAGGAGTTCTCTGCTTAGGTGCACAGGAACAAGCAGGAAACAGTGGCCTGGCTGCTGAATCAATCTTAGCAGTATGGCATTGAAGAGATAACTGGAAAACATTTTGTGTTTTGTGGCATACCTGCTAGTCCGGGGCGTCAGACCATTGGAAGGGGAAGGGAATCTCTGTAGAAATTGCTGTCCTTTTTGCCAGATCCTGTAGAGAAGAGTTAGTAACCAACCTCTATCCACAGAATGCTCACTACAGCCACCCACCCTTCCTATGCTGTGCTTGCTTCTGTGCTTACACACAATGGGATTCCATGGATTCATTTGTATTTAAAACCACAAGCTGTCTGCCTTTGGTCACCTCTGTTGGTATAAATCACCTAACAATGGAAGGCCCTAAATAAGTGGGCCATGTGGTTGACAGGCTTGTATATCCACTCAGGTCGTGTCATAGCACCATTATCACTGTTCCTGCAGGTCAGAGCAAGGTCTTTTTCCCTAGCCATAAACCTTAGTGCAATGGAACTTTGGAAGGGAACTTGTAGCAAAATAATGATTTCATTCTGAAGCCATGTGGGATTCACAGAAATCCTGTCTTCTGACACGACTAACTTGATGACATTGTTGGCACACCCAGGTGAATGTCATTCTCTGATAAACACTTCGGAGTTCCTCCAGGCTGATTTGCTTATTCTTGGAAGTTTTTGCTAGTGATGTATATACTTCTAATTTCACAATGTAAGCAAAGAAGAGGATTGGGAATGATTAGCTTCAGAGGGGAGTTTGTTTTCTAAGCTCTTAATTCTTACATTCAAACTAAGGAGTCAGGGAAGAATGACAGAATTGGTGCAAACTCATACTCTGCTGAAAGAACAAATTAATTGAAGCAGGAAGATTCTGATGTAGGTAGGGTGATGAGTGAAAAGCAGTTTTCTTTTGTTTATAGATCTGCTGGGGTTTATTGGCATTTATTGCACTTTGGATGCTTGTATTTATTTATTTTTGCCTAGCTGTTTGTTAGCCTGTAGCTACTTGCCAGGATTTAGGAAGAACAAAGTTTGCTCAAATCACTGGTTATTTTGCAGATAGATTTGGCCCCAGTGTGTTTGCCTTGTCATTTGACTGCAGCGTTGACATGGTTATTGGTGTGTCTTCCTCCCCACGATTACACAGTACATTTTCTGTCTCCAAAGAGAGGAGAATTTGGCAAGGAGAGCCGAGAAGCATCTGGCTCCTTCCTGTTGTTTTCTCTCTCCGTTACTGAGAGTAGGGCAGTCTCATGGACAGCTCTAAATTTAGCTGCTAATTTTCATCTTAGGAGTCAGCTCTGCTTAGATTTTGGCTAGAGGGGATACCTGGATGAGATGAGAGTCCTGGGTTTGGTACCTACTGAATTGGATCCCCCTGGGATTATCCCTGTGTATTTTTTGTAAGATCCCCATATATTTCCAGGTTATAAAGCCCAGCTAAGCCCTGGTCTGACTTGTTTGCAAACAGTTTAAGAACTGGTTCAGAATAGGACTTAATTTCTCTACATCCCTTTCAAAGGCATAATACAAAAGGCAAAATTACATGTCTTGGTGGTCTCCTTGCATGTAGATGTGTAGGCAAGAGACTTTTTCCAAGGGTTACCATCTTTGTTGACAAATTTGATTGGAATTCATTAGTGAAGCTCCATGTTTGTGGTCACTGGTCAAATATTACTTCTTGCAGTTAAGAGACTGGACAGAGATGGGCAGAATGGCATTCTGTTGAAGCAAAAATATCCTCCCTTACATTTCCTTCCTGCCTGCTGTAACCTGGCTTTGAACAACCTTCATTGTATGCCTACCTGAGAGGTTATTTTTTCAGATCACATTTGACATTTGTCCATAGCTGGAAAATAGGAGGGCAGGTTCCACAAAGCAAACACTGAAATCCAAAAGGGAGCTGTGATACCTACTGTGTGGCTCCACCAGCAAAATGCTTCCTTCATTTCATAGCATTTTAACAAGATTATAGGTCATATGTCTGCATATCCATTGTATATATAAGACTGATGGTAATATGATCATAATTAAGTGGGACCTGCATTACTGGTACTGCCTTCCATACTTACACTGAAGTTTATCCTTTCTACTCAAATCAACTTTTTGTGTGTTCTGAAATAATGAGAATATTTGCAAAATATGTAGAATATCAACAGTGTGAATTCTCAAAAGCTATGTTTTCAGGATCAGAGAGGTAAGGGCTTGGAGTCAGATATTTAAACAGACAAAACTGGTGTAATTCCTAGATTTCTAAGGAGCAGTTCCAACTAGCATCAGCCAAAGATCTCTCCCTATTTCATTGAAACGGTAATTTTCATGCAAAACACACCAGACATCACAGGATTCCAGTAGTTCCGGCCCATTTGTCTGCTGCTGCTAGGAAGTTGTTTACTCTTTTTGTATCACTCTCTGCTGACGTCTGCTCACTGAACAATGTCATCAAATTTCCTGTTTTTTGGCTTGTGGAAAGTAGCTCCCCCACCTTATGCTCAGGCTTTGCTGCGTGGAGCCGGATGCACCCAGCAGACAGGATGCAGGGTTAAATGCAGCAGAGCTAAATAAATAAAGTAGGTGTTCAGTTGTGAACTAGAGGTGCCTACTTGCCAGGGGGAATAAATCTGACAGTTCAAACATTGAGCAGTGATAAAATACTTGTTTCAGGTTGTGGTTTTTTTAATGGATTTTGGATTTTTTTTTCCATGAGTTTATGTTAGCAGCTTCCTGAAGCAGCCTGAAATAGTTTGTGATGTGGTGCTGTGTGATGTTTGTGTGAAAACACCTCTGTCAGGTATTTACACCATTCTGCTGCTGGTGCTGTAGTTCTGCAGAGGGGCTGCCAGCAATGTGTTCATCAATAACTGCTCTGCTGCCAGAACAGAATTCTGGTGCTGAGCTCAGGAGTGCTGACACTGCCAGGGGGCTGATCCCCTTACGTTTTTGGTTTGCTTCTCTTCTGGCCAGTGCCACAGGGTCATTAACTTCCACTTGGGCAAGCACCAGTGATTAGCAGAGCAGACCTTTGCTCAACAGGTCTTCCAGACAAAGTTTGGGGTGCTTTCATTGATAACACCAACATTGTCATATTGGCCTCCTGTCATCCATAGCAAGAGGGAGCACTTATTGTTAGAAAACTCGCCCAGCCTTTGTAAAATAGGGCATGTTCTGTGCTTTATGGTACCTGAGTCTTGTACTCCCCTCTCTTCTGTACGTCTGTCATGCTCCAGGTGGTTCCCCCCAACTTAGCATTGCTCTGTCTTGGAATTCTATTTTTCCTTTCTCCAAAGAGCATTTGATCACTTCATGAAAACAATTCTTGTAAGAATTCTCCTAAGATCCTTTATTAAAACAAAACAACACCCCCCAAAGAAACAAAAACAAAAAAACCAAAACCAGCAACAACCCACACCAAAACAACACCCACCCCACCCCCGCTGAATACCAGAAAAATAAAAATCCCCCAACATAGAACTCCCATTTGCAGTCAGCTTGCAGAGCACTGAAAAAATGCAGGAGTATCTGGTGCCAGGCAGAACTACAGGGTATGCTGGAGTGATTTATAGGAACTATCCCACCACTGAGGGCATTGAGTTTGTCTTTATTTTTTAAAGGTTTTTATTAAGGTACAGCCAGAACATTTTGCTTACTCTTTCTCTGCTAAATTCAGTTTTGTTGCACTGTCTCTCTGGTGCTTGCAGTAACTGGAAATAGTCTGAGTGTGTGAAGTACTGAGTGTGGAGCATGTGGGCTGTCACCTCACTGAAATGCTAAGATCTTGTCATCATTTCTGACATCTTCATGCTTGGATCTCTGCAGAGACAAAAATGCTGTTTCCCTCCGAGTATCTTCTGTTATAATGAGAAAGGAATATAAGAGGGTTCCCTTGTAATACCAAGTTCCTGTTCTTGCAGCATCCTGCATCCATAATGGAGCCCATAGTCAGTATGTAGAGAAATGGACTGGATGCAGATGCACCTGTGTGAATCTGCCTTACATCTCCAGGTGTGGGCTTGCATTTTGAATGGGCTTGTCTTAATAAAATCATACCAATGCCTAAACATGAACATTTTCCAAGACAGGCTGCCAGGCTGGATAAGATGTGGTAGACTTGCACTTCAGTCAGTTAAACCTTTGTGGTGCAGAGCTTGCACTGTGCACAAATGGAAATGAAGAAGTTGATCTGATCCCTGGTACAGACCTGCCCATAGTGCAGGAGCCACATCAGTCACCTCCCGATTTGGAACAAGCTCTGTCTGCTGAGGGGTGCTCAGGAAAGAAGCAGGAAAGGAGAAGGCTGCAGGCAATGACTTCAGTGCCTAGGCAAAGGTAACTCTTCATCCAAACAATTGGCAGGGGTTTCTATCTCTTTGTTTCTCCTCTGCCCTTCTTCCTCTCTGTGTATTCCCTGTTCCCTCCTCTCCACATTTCTGAGGTTCATCCTGTATCTTTTTGCCTTCCCATCAGATAACAGTGGTGGTGTTTGATTCTTTTGACCTCTGCCTCCCTCTTTATAGAATTATTATTCTGTTTGCATACCTGTCCCCTTAAATTTCTCCTGTGCTCTTTTCCATTGCCCGTCACAGCTTCTGCTGAGGTTTGAACCTCCAATGGTGTTACAGCCAACAAAAATAACCTTCAGGGTTACGTTTCCTCTGTGGCAAAGGTGGACAAAGCTCCCAGTTGCCTGTGTGGAGTGTAGGGCTGGATAACCCTGTGCATTATAGGGGAGAGGGCACCAGGGGGGCTGTGCCCCCCTTGCTCTCTGCAGAGTCTGCACAAGGGCTCTGCCAGCGTGGGGGGCCCAGCAAGCCTGAGACAGTCTGTTCCTTATCCTGCAGTGGAGAAGGAGAGCTCAACAAATTGTGTCTCCAGGGCATCCCAGTACCAACCTTCTTCCTGGGGCCCTTGACAGGGACTGAGCCAAAGGGCTCAAAACCTGAGCCTCTGCCTCCTGCTCCTGGTTAAATTTATTCATAACTTGCCCTCATGGAGATTTATAAGTACAGGTGCAAGCTAAAACTCCTGAAAAGATGTCATTCATTTTATTTCTAACAAATGAATTCCAGATGTTTGCCTTTAACTCCCAGAGTGCTGATATGATCAGCTTGGGGCTCCAGTTGTTCAGTCTTATGTTAGATTACAGAACAGAGAGTGAAATGAATGCTCACCATTGCCAGTGGTTTGCAATCAAAAGGACACAGGTTTTTCTAACAAGATGAAACTGAGAGTTCCAGATGAGACTGGGAATGTTGAGTTGAGAAAACAACTGGCTGGCACTGCAATGATGGAACAGTAGTAACAAGATTTAAAAGAAAATGAAAATAATCTTGTATGACAGAAAAGGTGGAAATAATGGAACATTTCTGAAAGACAGTGTCCTATCCTGTACTGCAAAAAATAGGTCTATACTTATCATAAGGTGTTTCTTGCTGCAGACTCTGTGAAAAGCTTCTCATGTGGGAAACATTGATTTGCATAGAGCTGCCTACAAAAGCTGTAGCTTAATTCTTAATGTCGAACTTGGGGGAGGAAGTGTTTTTCTTTGACTGGCAGAGCCAAGATATTATTCTTACTCTAGAAAAAAAACCCAGAAGGGCAGTCCAGTGGTAGTCCTGGTAATTCTATATGCCTTATGTGCCATGCAGATTAGAAAAAAATAGAATGGCCTAAAAATACAGAGCAGAATTGCAAAGCAAAATCATCAGTAAAGCTGTTAAATTGTCATAAACACTGTAAAATTCTGTCTTGAAACTTGGTCTGAAGTAGGAATGTACTATTTGCAGTGTGAGTTGTGTGACACCCATGGCTTCATATTTACAGTGTCAGAAAAATATTTTACCCAATATGGGCATGTTTCTCTTGTAAAAAAAATTTAAATTAGTCTTAAATGTTGTAAGCAGTATTCATTTATGGTACAAACAAGCCATGCTTCACTTCCTTTCTGAAGAGCACATGGGTAGCAATGGCAGGGCTGTGTTATTTAAGAATAAAGAAGGACATGAGGCTGGAATACCGCACGTAGTTGGCAATGGATTTGTTGGATTTGTCTGACAAAGGAACTCCCAGGTGATCAATTACTCAGCATTCAGGGCCAGCTGGGCAGAGAGGGAAGGACAGTCACGATGGACCTTGGTTTGTACGAGTGCCCTCTTCAGCTTTCTGTGGAAGTCAGAAAAGGAGGATGTGCAAGGACACAGAATCTGAGCAGCAAATGCACCAGATAACCTCTTCCACTCGCAGGAAATTGTCAGTTGTGTCACAAAACCACTGCAAATCTTGCTTGCTTCATCTGGAAAGTATTTCTGGGTACAACCTCACAGTGTGGCCTGCAAATTTTGTTACTCTGTTCTGGTGGGGAATATACTGTGAGTAATTTATGTCTAATGGAGTAGTGGTTTGATGCCACCTCTAATGTGTTCCTGCTGTTTCACATAAGGGGTGTTTTTTTGTTGGAATATATTTGAAATTTCTTAGCAAAATTAGATTACAGAATATAACTGGATTAAATTATGTGTCTCACAGTATATTCTGAAGTCATCCAGAGTACGACATATTGGTTCAAATTAAGCAATGCAGAAAACAATTAGAACTGTGGTGTTCCATGGTAGGTGCTTAGACTGTACGTTGTAGTGGCTTATAGAGTTAGTCAAAATATATTCCTGCTGCAAACTATTACTAAATTTATAAAGTTCAACACTGAGCAGCACACTATTTGTTTTGTCTATAGAGGATGAGGACAAAAAAGCTGCTAACCACACAAATATGAATGTGGTCAGAACATTTGTCCTGGCTTAAAGGAACATGCAAACACATAAAACAAGTCAAATGAAATTTCCCAGGATTGAGAAAAGCTTATGTAATCAAGGACACTGTTCTCTCCTACATCTATAGTAATTACAGCCATGCACTCAATGTTCACAGAGGAAGGAAAAGAAATCAGGTGATATATCTGAGTAAAGAACTTTTCAAGAGTCAGATCTACATCATTCTTCAATGAGTGTATAGGTTTACTTTAATTTTTTAATTCTCAAAGTGACGTGTAGTTTTACTATAGCTTATTGGAACTGTTAATAGCGGGAGTCTGGTTTTTCCTTTCTGTTGCTTACATATGAGAATTAGACTATATACTAAAAAACTATTTACCTTTGATACCTAATTTATTTGTAATGGGTTTTATATTTACTGATTCACACAGGCTATCTTTCCCATTAAACTGGTTTATAGGAATGCAGTATAATTTTTACACAAAGCAATAGTTTTGTTTTATTCTAGTTCTACAAATTTCCAGCTATGTTTTGTGTCCTAGAAGTCTGGCTGAGCTCAGAGTCAGGCCATGAAACTGCACTAAATTGCATATTTCATTAATAGAATTTTTCTGTTTGCTTTGGACGTTCTTCCTAGTATTTCGTAGCTTGGGGAAAAAGGCAAAAGAAAATAAATGAGTACAGTTGTTTTTTTACTCAGCTTTGCTGGAGATACAGAGGAGTTTCTCTTCTGCCTGTTGCAGGCAGGTCTGAGGAACTCTAAGTCCCCACAGTTTGGTCATGCAGATACAGCGTCCATCCTCCCCAAGGGAGGACACTGAGGCTTGCAAATTAACATTTCCTGCTAAAGTTTCTGGTAAAAGCTCCCAGCCAGAGCTATCAGCAGTCTGGATCACTGTCTGGGAAGAAGCACTTGGTGCAAGGGAGGAAGAAGGAAATGGTGATTGTGAACTTATTAATGGTGTCGCCAGACAGGACTTTAATGTCTATTTTCTCTTGTTTGTTCTTTGGCATAAAGCTTTCACACTCTCAATAGAAGGCCCAGGGCTGCTGCATCCTTTCCTTAGAAAAACCAGCAGAGTGAGAAACATATTCTGGATTGTTGCAAAACAGATTAGACAGGCTTGTTTAATGCCAGAATTCGGATCTTGAGGGAGATTGATTTTGGATAGAGGCCAGTTTTCCTTGCAGCTAATTATGGGAGTTTTGCATAGGTGGACATTATTTCATTATATAATGAGTAAGTGGAGCCTCTCTCGTTTCATATTGCTCCTTCTTTTAGTTCATCATTGTTACCAAGTGGAATGAGGATGTCTCTGCCTGACTGAAAGGTGCTGTGTGAAGCTCCATGTGACGGAAGAGCCACCTGTGCACAGCTCCAGCACTGGCTCCTACCGTAAAACATTTGTGCCACTCTCCTTTGCAACATCAGACCTCTTTAGATGAGACAGATAAATTTAAATGTCAATAAAATTGTGCAGAAGGTGATAGGCACTTGCTGATCCTAGTATTTGAGAGATTGTTTTTGCTGCTCTAGTCTTGTCTTGGCTCAAATTCTGGAGTCTTTGCAGGGAGGAGCAGAGAATCTGCTCATTTCAGAGGCAGCACACAGTGCTGGTGTTCAGACATGCCCTGTGGAAGGGTCCACTCAAGGGTCTGAGGACTGGTAACCCGAGGAGTCTGATAAAGCCTCGGAGAAAAAAATTTCTGACACCCACTCTCATTATAGGGAAGACAAGCACTGTTCTGTAATGCCTCTTCAAACGACACATGAAAAATCCACATCTGCTCGACCAAATGCACCTTTAAACCACTGCTGGCTGTATGCTATAGGCCTTCATGGTTCATACAGCACTTATGCTAGGCAGTTTGCAGGTGAACATGTGTTTACATTAAAGATTTACTCAGTGTTTTTGCATCTTCTCTTCTTACCCACTCCTCCCCCCATTACAGATCTTTGCAAATCTTTCACATTTTGTGACTGCAGCAGCTCTCTGTGATAAAATTTCACTGATGCCATACAACTTGAAAAAGTATTTTATGCAAGTATCTCCAGATGTTATCTCTCTTTCCTAGAAATCTCATGGTTAAATAATTTATATGAGGCTATTCAACATCTATAGATTCTTATCTGGATAATTATGGCCCGTGTACTTAATTTGAGAAATGCTAACATGGTACCTGGAGAGAGTATATTTGGACAGTAGGGCAGGATTTCATCTTAAGTGGATATTTGATACCCAGCTGGATTTGTTTCCAAGTTAAGGACTACAGTGTCAGAGTGCTTTGTGGGCTGCCTTGATGATGGGTTGTTTATTAAAGACCTGCCTTGTGGGAGACTCCTGTGCTGAGGCCTTGCCTGCCACAGCTTTAATCCTGCTAAACTTTACTAGGAGTTGGTAATGTATTGATTGCTTGTGCATTATTACTAAGAAAATCATGCTGCTGGTACAAAATAGTAATTTATTTTGTACCAGCAGCATCTCCTTTGGTATATCCAGCAGTTCTTTTGTAAAGGAATTTATACTGGTAGGCAGAAGATGCGCCAATTACTTTGTATCAAAGATAATAGTATAATTACACAGATTTTTTTCATTTAAATGAAATAAAATGGAGTGTGCCTACCACAAATCCAGATAGAGTGAAATTATATTTACAAGAAAACTAGAATGAAGAACTGCTTTGTTGCAATAAATTCTACTTAATTGCAGTTCTGATTATAATGAAAATCCCACTTAATTAAAGACATGCAGAGTTGGGGGGATTGGCATGACTGTAAAAAGGTTCTACTCTATTTAAGGGGAAAAAAATGTGATCCCATCCCAGGCGTGCGATATTTAACGAGCCCTGTGGGCTGGCAGAAGCACTGTGTGTTACTGAGGCAGAGTCAGGCAGAAAACCAGTGTCAGGTTTCAAACTACCCTGTAGGTCCTCAGGAATGAAGAGGCATCTGTATTAGAGGAAGGCAGTCACTCATGCCCTCTGCCAGTGGAGTTCTGAGTGGTCAAAATAAAGGGTTGCCCAGGACTCTTAACTCTTTTTGTCTGTTTGCCTCGTTACCATTAAACCTGATGTTGGTCTGTTGCATTGCTAATAGCTGTGAACAAGCAAAATTAATGCTAAACCTTAGAGTGAAAAAAAAGAATGTACTACTGTGAATTTCCTCAGGTTTTTTTAAAAAGACATCTTGAATATGGCTGCAGTCTCAAGTCTTCATTTGTTGGAGACAAAGTTCCCTATTTAGAAAAGGTTTGACTGCCAAGAACTCCTCTTAGTTTTCTCAAGTGTCAGTTGACAGTTCCACTCAGTCTGAGAAACATGTACTCAATAGAGAAAAATACAGTTCTGTTTATTATCAGTATTGAACATTTCTCCTTTGCTGTACTGGCTACTGTCCCACTGACTTTGCATTTATTTAACCTGCAAAATCCCATCTCAGAGACAGCACCTTTGGTGTTGCTCAGAGCAGTTCCCAGTCTGGGTACTGGATGGAGCACAGGTGATCCTGAAGGTGCATCCTGAAGGTGGGCAGAGCACACCCCTTGGACCCTAAAGAATTCTAGTAATGTCCAGCAGGTTCACAGATACCTGAGTGAGCTGTGTGAAGATGTTGTGTGTGGCACATGGCTGAGAGAATAGGGAAGGAGGAGCAGAAGGAGGCAGCTTCATACTGTCACCATCCAGTCTTGGAGGACTAAACTGGCACATCCAGGATGCTCACTTATGCAGAGGCTGGAGAGCTGTAAGATAAAGGGAACAGATGGCAGCAGGTAGAAAAAAATTACTATGGTCAGTAAAGCCTGAACTGTGCCAGTACAAAAAATGTGTTACTAGTGACAATAAAAAAGCAAGTTTATTCCTTAACAAATGGAGGTTTAGGACAAAATGGAGATCTTCTAGGAAGCTTAGCACTGACTGAATTATGCTATTTTTTGGGCTGTAATCTCCTGCTTTGCTTGGTCTGTTTGTGACGATTGCAGTGTTGGTAGATCAAGCCATGAAAAGTTTGTCTGGCATAAAGTAGTTGGAAAACTTCCTGGTAGACTGGAACTTCCTTTTTGTCAGATGAGTCTGTTCAAATCCAGATGGTTCAAAGAAAACTGTCACTGAAATTCATATTCATAAGGAAAAAATGAAAACTGATAATGGAGTTCTGCTGTATTCTGATGCATCTGTAATCATCTTTAAAATAAAACTAATAAGTGGTATCCACCAGAAAAAAGAGAACTAGCTGATAGATAGGAAACAGATTAGCACTTACTGCTATACTTCAGCATCTTGCAGAATCACAAGAGAGCAAGCAGTTTTAATAATATTAAACAATAGAACTACTGTGCCATATTTAAGTCTCCCAGAATGCTGTGCAGTTCAACTGTTAAAATGCAGGCAGGAAGAATTTCCCCCAGGGCCAGAAGAATGTTGTATTTGTACTAAAGTGTCTGCTCAGGCTGGGGGGATGGAAAGTCAGCCACAGCCTGCCTGTAAAATTAATACACCTGAGGCGACACCAGACGAGAAGTTCCTTTCCCATTAGACAAAGATGTTGGTGAAGCCAAAGGCTGCATTTATTTGTTTGGAGTTATGTGAACCCCGGTGTATTTAATGCTCTCATTTTGAGCACGTCTTGGCTGATGACCTGCAAGACTTACAGACCAATTTCTTCCCTGTTGACTTGGCTAGCCTTTGCATCTGGGTAAAAGTTTCTGCTGCCAACAGATGAGAGAGGACAGCACACTGGAACCTTTACAGCAGTGCTGGCCTACGAGGAGGGGGTTGGTCCCCAGAGCTCAGTTACAGCTCTCCCAGCCAGTGGAATAACCAGACTTGTGTCAGCTGAGGAGAAGAGGGGAGAGGAAACAAATCTCTCAGCCTTCTGGGAGTTGCTAGGAACACTGTTTTTATGTGGCTGCCGTTAAAGCATTTTGTGAGATAGAATGTGGCTGGTGCTGATTGCAGAGGGGAAAACAGAGGAGTCTTCAGAGTTGCTGGAGGACAAGGGAAGGAAACTCAGCAAGTTGCAATATCCATCCAGGTGTGCTGTTCTGCTGCCCATGAGGTACCATCTCACAGAGGCAATCACAATCCTTATTTGCACATAAGCCCAGAACATCAGGGATGTCTGACTTGCAGGACATTTGCTCTGAAGTGCAGGATATTCTATCTGATGAACTTTGTCAGAAACTAATAGAACACGGAATTAGGTGCTGATGCCTTAAAAATGATCTCTTTCTTTTTTCTTCATCTGAAACAATTCAGTTTTTGCATGTTGCACATTCTGTTCCTGTTTGAACAGCTGAAAATGTTCATACTACTTTTTTTTTTTTTTTTTGCATTGATAAAGGCATCCATTTCTGCAACCTATGTATAGAAAGCCATTATTATAGGGTTTAAAAAAATTCTTCTAAAGTACAGGCCAGATCATTTAAGCTGCTGGTTTTCTCTTAGTGCAGGATATAACTACAGATGCTCCATGGCATGCCCTCACCACACAGAAATACTTGACCCTAGTTTAGTGAATAGCCCAGGGATTCAATATGGGGAGACCTCACAGCCTCCAGACAAAGTTCTGTGCATATTTGGCCTGAATGGAGAAGTTCTTGCCAGCACTTTCTGTCAGAAAGTGGGACCTTAATGAAGACCCCAGTGAGCCATCTCAAATCTTAAGATTGTGAAGACTTAGGGCATCTTGAATTCTGTGCTGCTTGGTCAGAATAGGGTTTGGCAAGATGACAACTGTGAGGCACAGACCAGCATTAAGGTTATTCACATTTGTTGTGGAGTGTATGATTCACTTTTTTTTTTCCCCTCTTCTAAAGAGACATAGATGATTTTTTTTTCTCTAAAGAGAAATAGATGAAATTTCAAGCCCAGTGTACTTGTGCATAAAATGTAGGTCTAAAAGGGGTCTTTGGATCAGGTAGATGCTGCAACAAATATAACTTGCTGGATTTGAATGGTTTTTGATATGAGGACTGGTTTCCATTCAACTTTGTTCTTGCTGGACAGAAAAGTCAGTGTGGATTAATGAGTAAATGGCTCTCTTTTTCTGACTTGGCTGATGTGTTCCATCCCTTTTTGCTGGGTGATTCACTGAGAGTGAGGACTCTTGTGTAAGTATATAGTGTGAGATTTGCAGAGTTGCTTTGTAGGAGTTGTATTTGCTTAGCTTAGAAACCTACAGTACTGTTGTGATTACCAAGATATGACATAACTTGTTTGAATTATCACCAACACAATTTTGAATTTCAGAAATAAGTGGGTTTTTCCCAGGTATCAAACCTCATGGTCCCAGTATTACCAGTGCCTGCTGCTGTAAGTTGGCAGCAAGCAGGGGCATGGACACCCTGCCCAGGGATGCCGCGGCTCAGCACAAGGAGGCCTGGGGTTGTCTCTCTCCCTCAGTGCCTCAGTTTCTCTGAATGTCAAAATGAAATCAGCAACCTCCCTTTTCAAGTTTGGAGATCTGTGTGATTTTTCCATAGGCACACTAAATAATAATGACATTTATTTTATCACTTCAATATCTTATCAGGAAATAAAAAAGTTCCCAATTTGTCAGCCTGTTCTGTGTAAAAGTTCAGACCTTTACCAGTGGCAGGGACTGCTGGTTGGCTTTTTCTGCTGTCATTGTAGAACGTGACCACAGTGGGCCACTGGTCTGGGCCAGAGGCCATCCAGGCCTTACCACAGTGCAGATGGGAATACAAGTCACTTTGGGACAGCATCGTTAATTATTCCCAGCCAAACAGAATGATTCACTTTTGCATGTGCTATGCTTGCAGTTCGATAACCAAAGTTTCCTGTAAAGCATAAGGGGAGAACTTATAAACAGTAGAAAGTGGGAGTTCTTGATTCTGTCTGAAATGTGCAAGAAGGCAGCAAGTATGATTTCCCAACAGTGTTGCTGCAGTTCTGCTCTAACTTGGCTTCACTTATTGCACTGAGGAAATGCAGTGGACAACCAGGCCCAAAACACAAACAAACAAACAAACAAACAAACAAACAAATATATATAATAGTGGTTGGCATGTGTGGCAAGCTGAACATCTAGCCAAAACTCAGCTGTGCCAGGGAGAACCCTGGTGGCGCTTGGATAGTCTTTGTGTTCGGCACTGTGTGCTGGCACTGCCCTAAAGCAGTCCCAGTCCCACCAGGGTGTAAATTTCCTGAGCGGCTTCCTCAGGACCTGGTTTAACACAAAAAATGCCCCCAGGCTGAGTAATGGAAGAGTTGCTGGATTTTGGGAGGAGTAAAGGTGTTGCCAGTTTATTGGGAATAAGAAAGTGAGTCCCGTGGCTGGTTACATGCCCACAGAGAGAGAAGGGCCAGCATCCTGATGTGAGAGCTCTGGCAAGTCATTATACTCAATAAAGATTTTCTTCTCACAAAAAGTGCGAGCTGTCAAAACTGTGTGTTCCTAATGATGTGGATTGGAGGCCAGACTTGGGCTCTCAAGAGCTCATCTATCTAAAACAGGTTCAAAAACGGGAACTGAAACTTAAGAAACAGGTTAAGAAAACAGAGAGTGTGTTATCCCATCCTGCTGTATTGTTACATGGCAGCATTGTAGATGATTCTTCTAGGAATCAATTTAAAACAGGAAATAGAAAACCATGTCAGAACAAAACATCAAGTGATCTGAAGGCCTTGTGTTATAGATATAAATCAGTATTGTTTTGCGGAGAGAGATGCATCAGGGAGAACACGATTTAGATTAATCTAAATGCTAGATTTTATCAAACCACTGAGGTAGGATTCTACATTATGAGTTCAGAGTCTGTGACTTTTGTCTACATATTTTATGAAGCAGAAATAGGAAATATCAAGGGCTGGAGTAACTGATTTCATCCCGGTTGAAGAGCAGTTTTGATAAATGTTATTCGCCTTTCAGAACTCACGTCTTTGTATTTCAGCAAAGAATAAACTGACTCTGTACAGCACAGGGCACAGGGTCTTTGAAGGACAAGTTTACCTTTGTCCTTGAATCTGTTGAGCAAAGGCTGAAACCTTGGACACTTTGTTCTCTCTTATTCATTATTCAAACTGTTGTGGCCTCCAAACAACAAAAGAAAGAGCTGCACAGGGCCAGACTCCCACTTCATTTACACTCAAGTAAATCCAGTATATTTTCCTTGTATTTGATGGAATTGCTTTGGATTTCCTGGGATTTGCTAACCAGGTCGGAATTCAGTCCGTGGACTATAAAATTAATTCTATGCTCTGGATAGTTGTGCTTGTTAGGAAGGTCTGCTTGGACAGCATTTTACATTACTTGCACTGATGTTGAGTTGGTAACAAAAGAGTGCTGTGGAAGTCTGTAAGGAAGACATGGACAGTGATGTCCAGTGTCTAGCAGAAAGCACATGGAAAATAGGAAGCTGAGTCTTAAGTTGTCTACATTTTCTTGGAGAAAGAAATAGGTAAATGAACATGGTATTTGTATACTTCAGAAAGTGATGAATGTTATGATTAGCAAAGAAAAATATGAATTGTGAAAACTTGATCCTGAACATGGGGAATTTCTTGCCCAGAAGTGTGAACAATAACGAGTCACAAAGCCTCTCTCTGTTTAGAAAAAGGAACCAACTATGCTGGTATGATGTGGCTGGACAAGATCCTGTACTTTGTCATGCCAGTTCATAGGCAAATGTTTATTTCCCAGCTTTCAGCATCCAGGAAGATTTGGCTAAGGTTTCTGAGACAGTATATTATCATGCAGAATTCAGATTTCTGCAACAAATAGAACGTGAATCAACAAAAGTTTGAGGGTTGGTATAAATCTGTCAGTTCACTTGAGGTTTTCTGGGGTGATAAATCTATGCCTAAAATGGTAGGTTAAGAGAAAGGATTTTTCCTTTGTAAAATGAATCTCTGTTTTTCTTAGAATTACAAAAATTAAGTTTATGTTAACAGTCCTGTGGCTTCCAATATATCTTGATAATGAAGACTGTTAATTCTTACTGTGATGAGTCAACTCGTGCAGATTCATATCATGTGCCTAGTATATGTAGAAAATACAAGTATGTACTTTAAAATCAGATAAAAGATTTTGGTGATATCTTAAAACATTGATCTGAGGAAAATGATGAATTTTGCTGGCTGTATTCCATTAGGACCAGCAGTGAAGTCATATGTCTAATCACTGCAGTTGTCATATATTACAATGACTCAGAGATTCTGTCTGCCCACTGAACACAGATGTTGCCCTCCAGCAGCAGCTTCCGTCTGCAATCCATTCAGCAAGAGTTCATGGCACCTCTTTGTTCAAGTGAGCTGCAGGAAGGAGAAGCTGTGCTCACCTGGAAAAGGCAAGAAGAGCAGCAGGAGCAGAAGTGCTGCCAGCTGCCCTTTAGGGAGAGGCACTGTCAGCAGGCCAGGGCTGTGCATGGAATGGTCACAGTGGGAATCATTCCTGTCGCCAGCACAGCTCCTGCTGTGGCAGAAAGGAACGGATGAAGCACTGTGGATGTCAGGGGAGCATTCCTGCTTCCCCAGGCACCTCTCATGGGTGGGCAGTGCTGCAGCAGCTGCTCTGCCGAGTGTTGCCTTGGGCTGCACAGGGCTCTGCTTTGAAACATCCCAGAAAACCTTCAGCAAAGAAGTGTCTTAGAAAATCAGCCACCAGAAGGAATGCATTTGCACCTCCATAGCAGGAGTATTGCATGGAAGTTAATAGCCAAAGGATTTTTTTGGGACGTCATTTTACCCAAAATTTTAGGTGTGCTGTCCTCTCCAATGAGTAATGGTAAGAGATATTTTGAAGAAAGCCAGGATACACCACTTCTAGCAAATAGGAGACCTACAGGCTACATAGATCTGTCCCTGTCACCAGGCAGGCAATTTATCACCAGAGGGAGCATGTGAATCAAGGTGGCTTTATTCCTTTCTTCATTTATTCATTGAGCAAGTTCATTTGAAGTTTTTCTAGCTGTAGGAAGAAAGAAAAAAAAAATCCAGCAGTCATGAACTGACCATTCCTGTAGATTCTGTTCTAGTAAAATATGAAGAATGACTCATAGAAAGAAGTACTTTACCAGGTTACATCGGGTCAACACTGAGTTTGTTGTACTTTAATCAGATCAGTCACAGTTGTGTAGGTCTGTTTTCAAAGCTTATTTCACTTGTTTTTATTTACCCAACATTCACTTTTCTCAGGGCATTGGAAACATGGACTATTTCTATCAGCAATTTCCATGTTTGCAATGCAGCTGCTATGCAGCACAGGGATCATTTCTGGTGAGTGCTGAGCTGCTCACAGCAGTCAGTGGATGACCTTTCCCATTGACAGCTGTCAATCACTTATGGCTTGTGCTATTGCCTTGGGATGAATCCCACTTTGTGCCAGGGCTGGTTCCACAGGGCAGAAAATACAGTGTTCAGATAAGAAAGGCAGATTTGAGGGGTAGTAAGTGCTACCAGCAGCAGTTCAGCCATCAGGGAATGTAAAGTGGCTGCAGTTGCTGTGTGTGCGTTTGAAGAGCCGCAGTCACACACGCTGCACTTATGGACTTTGCGTCAGCAGCTCTTTGGCAACAGACCCAGCTCTATCACAGTGAATTCCAGGAACCCACAACTAGTCCTACCTCTGGCTTCTCAGACACTCTTCTCAATCTGTGCCTGCCTGGAAGGCTGTCACATGCCTAACTTGTCTGCCAATCTGAAAATGTACTTGAGCTTTTCGACTAGGAAAGAAATTCCAAGGAAGAAGTAGATGAAGGTATGAGTGAATAAAGATGTGTTTGTGCAGTTACTATACCTGTGAGCTTTGGCTGGTTTGGTTTTGTTTCAAGCTTGCAGCATTAGAGGTATTTTTAAAGCTCCTTTAGTTCAGTGATAGTTGAAAGTTTCTGCTAATCCTTGCTGAAGCCTTGATTTTTGACACAATACCTAATCAGCGTGTTACTTCTCAGTGCTACCTGCAGCACACAAAAAGTTTAAATGATTAATCAAGTTATTCAAACAGATTTCAACATGATTAAGAATTAACTGGAGTTCACCAAAATTTTTCCAACTGAGATGCAGACCAAGGCTTTGATTCTACTCAGGACAGCAAGTTAATGTGTAACAACACAGGTTATCTCATCAGGTCACTTCTTGTGACTTAGATGTAAATGGTGCGTAGACAGGTATTTTCATTGCAGCAATAGCCACAGATTTCTGGCAGAAAAGTGTTTTTCAGGCTCAGTCCTTTAAATACTTCAATGGCTGTTCATTCACGAACTTCTTAAAAGTTCTTAAAAGAAAGAAGTAGTAACTGGCAATACTGTGTTTATCTCATTTGTTAAAATTCGCCTTGGGCTGGGACTGATAGCCCAAGGGTACACTGGTGTGGTAGTTGGGGTTTTGTATTCCCCCAGATGCCAGTGGAGTTCAGCTGTGGATCTGACCCTTCCAGCTCAGGCCATTGCCTGGTGACATGGAACACTCGCTGTTTTATGCTGGCAGGTAGAGTGTGCAAAAAGTCCAAGGTTTGACTGGAAGTGCAGTTCTGGACAGAGAAGTAACTGTGAAAAGGTATATTTTAGGTATCTTCTACTCAACTGATATGCTCTCTCCATGACCTTCAGGTATTTCTGCTGATCTTACTGACTCAGGATGAGTAGTTACTATTGTTAGTGCTGCAAAACCAGTTAACACTGGAGCAAAGAGCTCTGGATTCTCTCCTGCTATGGGTGTTATCAGCAAAAGTCTTTGCTTTTTTGTAGTGCAGATTTTGAATAATTGGATGATGTACCACGAGAGTAAAGCAGCTTAAGTTTTCCAACTGAAAAGATATTTTCTTTTTTTGTCTCAAAATCAGAAAAAATGAAATTACTGGAGTGTATTTAAACTAAGCCAATCTGACCAGTGTGACTGAGTAAATCTGAAACCCCTCCGTGTCATTTTAACATCAGCTCTTAAAGGCCCACTTAAACAAAACAGGCAAACACTGGCTCCTGGCATGCTTTTGTAGGCACTATGTTGCCATTTTTCCTTGACTTGTGTTTGTTGCTTATTTAATGTGGCAGTGATGACTTCCAAGTTGATAAATAAATAAAATCACAAATGACATACTCTTAGGGCTGAGCAATGGAGCATTAAGGTCATAGAAAGAGCGGAGTGTGCAGTTTTAAAGGATTTTTTTGTGGGATGTGCTGATGATTCTTTAGAACTACTTACGGGAAAATTATAGGTTGCAAAGCAATAAATCTGATTCTCAAGTGTGGTTTTAATTTTGAAAAAGAACAATGTTAAAATGCCACCTTTGTGCTCAACAGCTCTTTTCTTTTAGCCTTACACTGCAGAAATGTCTTACATTTACTGCATTGCCAAAGATTATTTTCTTCTGGTTTCTTACTCCAGTTACTTTTGAAGAGTCTATGTGACTCCAAGGACGAATGGTTGGACTTTGTTTCCTATTTTGAATGGGAACATTGTTATTCCTGCTTTTTGGCTTTTATTTCTGGGACAAGAGGTGAAAAATATTTAAGTACATTGAAAGTGCTGATGCTTGTCTGGTGGGAATTCTCAAAGGACCGAACCTGTGTAATCCTCTTAGAGTGTCCCTCTGTATTTATGTGTTTAACTCCTTTAGAAGTAGTCTCATACCTGCTGAAGAGTCATTCATGTTGAAATTTGATACATGATATAAAAGAGAAGCAGTTGCTTCTGCTACCTGAACACTACCTGTGCAACTGCCCTGTCTACCACTTGACCCAGTGCCCTAAAGTCCCTTTTAATTGTCCTGACACTCTTCTATTCAGTCTCATCACTGCCGGCCTGGAGTATCCGCAGTGGGTAATAATCAGAGGGCTGAATCAGCCCAGGGAGTGTGTCAGTGATATCCCATACCTGGGCCCCAGGGAGGCAGCAGACCCCCCTGTGGGATGGGTCCAGTCAGCATATGGGGCCCTCTGTTCCCTTCAGAAGGGGGTGCCCCAGTACAACTGCCTTTCTTTTATTTTAAATGTCAGAGCTGGTGATCCCTCTGACAGATGAAGTGTATTTGAGAGGCTCACTGGGCAGATAATTTTCTTCTGCATCATCTGGCTGACACTCTAGATCCAGGGCCTCAGGTCTATTGTGAAATGAAACCTGGGTAGGGGATGGGGGTCAGGAGGAATTTTTATTTCCTCCCCAAGCAGGGACCCATCTCCCTTTCATCCACCAGGTGCCCTCCTATTGCCTGACAGTGGGAGGCATGAGAGTCCATCAAAGATGGAAGGGGGGAATTCTATCAATATATTTCCCTTTCACTTTCCCCTAATACTCCTTAGTCTATTTCCTCCCTAAGCTGGTCAGCCAGCGAAAGGAGATCATTTACTGTTCACACCACAGGCAGGCTTCTTCTGCAAGGCCCCTGGTACCACTGAGATGCTCAAACACTCTGCACAGGAAGGGGTCTGGACAGACACATCTTTTTTGGAGGGTTCTATTTGGTTACATACACTTTTACCAACTGTGGCTTTTGATCGTGTAAAAACCATTACTAAGAAAAAAACCCCAAACCAACCAACCAACCGACCAACCAACCAACCAACCAACCAACCAAAACACAACAAACAGCAACCTGAAAACCCCCCTAGCAGGAGGAAACCTGCCACCCTGCCTGTGTGAGCTGCCCTGCCAGGCTCCTGTTTGCTCTCTCCAGGCACCACNAACCCCAAACCAACCAACCAACCAACCAACCAACCAAAACACAACAAACAGCAACCTGAAAACCCCCCTAGCAGGAGGAAACCTGCCACCCTGCCTGTGTGAGCTGCCCTGCCAGGCTCCTGTTTGCTCTCTCCAGGCACCACATTCCCCTCTTCAGTCACCCTGCCCATCCTGCCCCTGCATGGCCAATGAGTTCCTGCATCCCAAACTGAACTGTGTCACTTCAACAGGATCTGATGTGGGAATCCCTGACATGTCAAAAGCATGACGAATCACAGTGTTTTTGCAGGGTTTTTCAAACAAAGCTGTGTGCTGAGTACATGCTTCATCCCAACACGTTCCTGAGTTCTGGAACCTTCCCTGGAGAGGGTGGGTGGCCAGTAGGGAATGCAGCAAAATGCTCTTTGAGAAATGAAATCAGTGTTTCTGTAGCACCCTTGGGCACCTGTTACATTTGAAATTCTAAGAGACGAATTATGTATTTTTGCATTTCTCTTGGAGCTTTAATGCTTTTTTGGACTTCAAAAGGAGCAGTTTTTAAACACTTCCATGTTTTGCAGAACAGCTGGAGTGATACACAGGATACAGAAAAATAACAATCTGTCATCCAGACTTTTGTGACTAATCTGTTAGTTTATATTTAAAATAACAATAAAAATGACTTGAAGACTAGCTTGTTACTTCTAACTGTTAATGCAGCTTAGCATATAAATTTGCAAAACCAGAGTAAGTCCCTCATGAAGATGCAGCCTCATAATGATAGCAATATATCCCCCAGATAATGGTAGATAATAGAGATAGCAGAGATAATTTTTCTTCTTCCTTAGGTATTATTCATTAATAAGTTCCCTTCTTATTTCTTCTAGGCACCGGTAACAGATGTGCAGTTTGGCCCTATGAGACTTCATCAAGATCAACTTCAGGTAACACAGCTGTTCAAACTGAAGTCTTGATTTCTAAAACATCACAGATGTTAGCTGAAAATTTATGACTGGAATTTTTCGGATTATAGAGATCTTCACAGAGTATTTTGCTCCGGAGATAATGTGCACATAACAGATTTTGATCATGACATTCTGTCTATGTGATATCCTAAAAACCCTGCCTGTTTTCTCCAACCATCTCTCTGCTCATAAAAATAGAGCTATCTATTTTTTCTGCTATCAGTTACCTTGTAGTCAGTCTGGTTTGTGCCTCATTTTGTATTTTACTGGTAGTCAAGTTCTTAATCAAAATCTCATCAAACTGATACCAAGCCAACCAAATTTGCAATATCATTACAGAAGATATGAAGCGAGCTTGGGAAAATATTTTTTTTATTATTATTAATTACTGACTGACAATAATTAATACTCTTTTATCCCTTCATTAATGAATGGTTTATGTAATTTGTCCCCTTACTTTGCCTAGGGTGGACATGAGGTTTGGAGATACATAGCTCCTTTGGACTTCTTTGGAAATTCCCCATATCCCAAGGCATACTCAACCATTAATCATCCAAGATGTTCCTCAGTCAGTAATTGTAAAACTCCTCAGCAGGGGCAATGTGGACCTAATAAATTGAAAATGTCTGTCTTAAGAACTGCAGTTTAACATCATCTTGAGCCATTGTCAGAACAGTAATATAATCAGATTATAAATCGGATCTTAGGACATCCTCATCCAGCTGTTCCCCAAAATCAGAATAGTCCTTGAGTATTTCTGCCACCTGTATTATTTGTAATGATTGTATCACTTTTGTCCAGTCATAGACCACTCTGAAATGCGACTGATTTATCGTGGTAATATAGCTGGCAGGTGTGAGGGAAGGAGAAGGTAGGCAACATCACATTTCTGCCAGAGCCAATCATACAACTCAGATCTGCTGCCTTTCTATGCTGTCGTTGAAACCCATTCTTCCCCTCTTAAGGAGTGTTCTCGATTAACTTCACTAAATATAACCCAAACTATGACATCTTTTTGCAAACAGTTTTGCAGGTTGCTATAAAAGGAACCTGAACTGAATATATGCAAAATCCTTCATTCTTACAAAAACATGCAGTACATGGAGATGTTAAGATTTACTGGTAGACATTTCACCAGCCTGGTCCAAAGTGTAATAGCCCTGGAGTTCCTAAAATCATGCAGAAGATAAACAACAGTGGGATGTGATGTGAGTTACACATGCTTCACTTTGCTTGACCAAAACTTATCTGAGTGTGGTTTGAGTCAACTACTGAAAGATTGATGTCTTGAGACAATAGACCAATTGCTGGCTTAGTTACCCATCTTTCCCAAAAGGCTGCATGTGCTGAGCCATCCCCAAAATCAACACAACATAGATCTGTAGTCTGCCATGCTGTATTCTTTCAGGCAAGAGAAGTTTTCTTCTGCAAAACATTATCCTGATGCAAAGCACAATCACATCATGGAGTCTTCCTTAGCAGACTTTGTTCATCTTCTGTACTGTATTAAATCCTGGAATTGGAAATGCATTTTAAAGGAATTGGGTCTTATCATACTTTTAGTCTATAGGCATTGTGTTGATTTTAAAAAGGCTTAGAGAGATTAGTTACACGGCAAGTTAGGACAAAGCAAATAGTGGCTCACAGGTCTGACCTCCAGTTCTGGATTTCAGCTCTGATAATCTCTTTCTGTGATATAAATCCCGTGGCAGGCTTTGTGTAGGAGTCACACGGGGACATACTCCATATACAGTGGCACTGCTTATGATTTCAGTCTGGCATGAATTCCTTTTGACCAGACTGCCCAGAATTTGCAGAAACCCCACAGAGTGGGCAGCATCCAGTACTTTGGGGAATTAGGATGAGATGGAAAGGAAAGCAGACTTTCTGTCATGCCATTGAAGCACTACTGAAAACTGATTCGCACGAGATGAACTGTGGTGCTTTATTTTATTTTATTTTGTTTTGTTTCGTTTCATTTCATTTCATATGTTTATTTTTTAAATTTGTTTTCCCCTTTTCTGGAATATGATCCTGGCAAGCAAAATAAACCCCAAGAAAAAGGTTGCATGTGAGACAGTTTTGGAGAAGTGGACTCATTGTTGGTTCATGCACACTGTCTGAAACACAGGCCACTTGTCTCAGCTGATTGCCTAAGCTCTCTTTGTAGATAATGGCAAGAGAGACAGTTCCAAAACTTGTTCTTCCCATGTGGATTACATGGCTCTGGCAGACTGTTTCATCCACTTGAAACACCTCTGTATACAGACAACTATAAAAAAAGCAATGGTCTATAGAAAGCAATTCTATGGAAAACAATGGATTAAGCCTCAAAAGTGGCTTCAAAAAACATGTTAAGAACAGGGAAAAGTCACGGAATCTACTGTAGGTGTGAGATTTGTTTGTGATGAGCCACTGCCTGTCTTCACCCCAGGTACTTTTAGTGTTTGCTGAGGAGGACGAGCAGAGTAACGGGTTCCGCTGGGCGTGTGACGAGGCTGGATTTCGATGTCACATCGCCAGGACACCTCAGTCTGCACTAGAATGTTTTCTAGACAAACACCATGACATTATCATCATTGACCATAGACATTCCAGATACTTCGATGCAGAAGCATTATGCAGGTAAGCACAGTTTCAGTGTAATTAATTCTTAACAATATAGTTAACACATCATCAAAGTTTTTTTGCTTTTATGTGATGTTTTTATAAACTCTATCCAGCATTAATTTTTTTTGGTTTCAGACAGGTGTGCACTGGCAGCATCAAATACTGTTACTTCAGTGCTTTACATCTGATAGCAGCAGCATTTTTGGTTGTGTCCTAGTGTCTCTGAAGCTCCATCTGGCTTGGAGCCACAGCATACAAATTTGTTGCCATAATGAACTGTTGGGTATTTTTTTGGATTTCTTTTGTTGTTTGGGGTTTTTTTCAAGTACCTGGTTCCATGTTTTCCCAATAAATCAACTGCAAAGATAGCATGTGCCACCAAGCACCTTAATTAATTCATTCACTTTATTAATGTTCTAATTTTTTTCAATGTCCCCACTTCCTATTGAATACCTCCCAATGCAAACAGGCAATGTTTGGTGTGCACATTTCCATACCTACCACATTTGAAAATATATTATGAAGACCAAAATTGCATACAGATTCCAAAAATAATTTTAGAAACTGCTGTAAAGTATGAAAAAAGGAGGAAAGGATTTGCCTTTGTGAGTCTCTCTACAAAGAGATGACAGGCAGCAGTGCTTTGCTGCAGTGACTTTGCCCTTGGGAATGTGTCTAGACTGAAAAAGTCTGTGGGGTGGGGTGGCAGGGTCAGAGTGTGTGCCCTGGGGGACTGTGGTGGGGCAAAGGCTCTTCTTGCTGGACTGAGGGAAGTAGATAAGATCTTTGTCAGGCCAAGACTAGGTATCAGTGCTGTTCCCCTTGTTCCATTTTTACCAATCTGTCCCAGAATTCAGTAAAATGCACGTTAAATGAGCAAGGCCAATCCCTTCAAGCAAGTCCATTATATGCTGTTTCAGAGAGGATATTTTTTGCTATTCCCCAGTATTTGAGTTACAGATTCATCTATGTTCATCTAGTCTCAGATATAATTTATTCTCCTTTCTCAGTAGCAAGCTTGGGATTTGACTTTTGTTTTGTTGGTATATGATTTAAAAGAGGTATTTTAAGAAAAGTGCTGTCTGAAGGTTCTGTTAAATCATGTTTTCTGAAATGTGAACTTAAAAAGAATTTAAATGGTTTGCTTTTTATTTAAAGGTCTATCAGAACAACAAAAGCCTCAGAAAATACAGTCATTATTTGTGTAGTACAAAGGTAAATACTCATATCTTTACTTTCACCTGTGATCAAAACTCTAAATCTTACCCTTGTAAAAGTAAACACTACATTAAAAGAACTGAATTAGAACTTCCTACTGTGCTAATAATAATGTGCTGTACCAGAGTTTTTACTATCCTTGACCATAGGATTGGGGCAGAAATTGGTTTAATTTTTTGTTTTTTACTAAAGAATCTCACTTTGAGTTTTGTTTTGGGTTCCTCCTTACATTCCCCCCATCACTGCAGGCTTTCAAAGTATGTTTCAAACAACTTCTGCAACATCCTGTACAAAACTATCTCAGAGATCTGTGTTTTGAACCTTTCTTAATCTGCCTTTCAGTATGATTAATCTCAGCGGAAACCAGAGATCTGCTGAGTAGGAAAAGTGATATACAACAATTTGATCAGTACAAAGTAATCTGACCACGGAAATTTTAAAAGAAATTCTGTATATTTAATGAAAGGAAATAACTGGAAGATCATTTCCTCAAAGTATAATTTGGGAATGGCCATTTCTCAGAACACATTAATTCTGAAAACCAATTCTGAGGTGTTGAAATTTCCCATTAAAAATACACTACCATCTCTACCAAAAAAAAAAAAAAAAAAAAAAAAAAAAAAAAAGACCCTAATTAAACATTTCAAAGTCCAAAACTTCCTGCATAAATAAAAGCTATTGTGACATCTGCTAAACATCACCACCTTCAATCTGCCTATTGACAGTAACTTCACATAATGGCCTTTCTTTCAGATTCCAGCCATACATTCATATATGTTGAAGGCTCTTTTAACAGTTAGTATAGCCAGAAATTTCAGATACTTCATTTGGGAATGTGTCCCAAATGTGAATTGCTAGAAGGCAGTGGGTAGGCAACACTAGAAAATCCATCTTCATTCAGGCACCTTGAGTTGCCCATCTAAAATTTGGTACATTCAGATAACAAGTAATTTCTTAAAACTTTGGCTGTGCAGACATTCTGGTGCATTTCTGACTAATGCCAGCATAAACAACAAGGATCCAGTATAGAAAAAGTCTGATGACCTAGCTCATTAAGTGGTTTCCTTGAAGAGTTTATTTGATATAAGGAGCTCATTACATGCATGAAGGAAAATAACATTTTGGCTTATCCATGCCAAAGATTAAAGCTTATAAAAAATACAAAAATTATGTTTTATTCCTATATCCTGTAAGGATCTAGCAGTATTAGCCTCAGTGTGACATCTGGGGTACAAATAGATGAATGGATTGTGAAATTTGGTCTGAGTTAATTACAAAAATAATCTCTGATTTATCCTCCTTGTTTCAAAGGCACGCTGATCGTGAAGAGTCATCAATATTGCCCCTGATCACTGCTGGCTTCACAAGGGTATGTGCTATACTTGGCTGGCTTGCTCTGACTTTTCAAAATTATCATGCAAGAAGCTCTCCAGAAGTTTGGCTGTCCCTCACCATTTGTGTCAGTGATCCAACCTGCAGATCTTTTTCGTGCGGCTCATTCTCCTATGTCTCAATTCTGAACCTTGACATGACACTCCTGGGGATATAAGAAGAGGGTCTGAGACTTCTCTGCTTCATACATTTATTTCAGATTAAATACGTGATCCTTTCCTTGAAAAGTTGACATTGACAAATTGATTAGTGGCTGTGGCAGAGCCAGAGAGCAGCTTGCAATGAACAACAGAATGTGCTGTGGGAAATGTCTTCTATCAAATGCCAATTCCCATTGTAAACAGGCTTCACACACTGTCAAGTGCTATTAGCTATTGTTTGGAGGCACCTGAGAAGTATTGCATTGAATCTGTTCCTTGGCAACTATTCCATCTGAGCAGAAAAGGTGCTTATTAGTGCATCAGTTAATTATTCCCTTCAGACAATAGAACAAGAATGGGCCTGATTTACAGCATGATTTCAAATATTTGGTTGCGTGCTCACCAGATTTTTGCTGTCCCATCATATTCCATTTGCACCCATTTGCTTTTTTCTAGTAAAGTTCCAATCCAGGAAATGCTACAGCCTGAAGATAATGGCATTTATATGAACAGAGTCTTTCCAGTGGGCCCATAAGTAATTCAACACAGGTTCTGAATTATTTATGGATCAGAGCTGTGGAGATGGGGCTAATGGCAAAGCATGGAAAATTTTGTTTAGCAGCTTTGATTGTTGTGGCTTACCTGTGATAATCAATCCTCCCACCCAAAATATCCATGTCTGTGGGAGTTTAGTGTGAACAAAGATTAAACATCCAGGCTCATACCTGGTAAATATGAAACGTTTTTTAAAAAGTGAAAGATACTGAGATCATTGCTATAAAAGCCCTAACGTCAATAAAGGTATATTTCACAGGAAATTTTATTTTCATCTATATAGACAATTTGGGATATTAGCAATTGGAGACTCACAATAATTTCAAATTTTAACTACTTGAGACCAAACAATTTTTTCACTCTTATTTTAAATAAGCAGCATGAAAGGTAAAAGTAGATTTTTTAAAAATACATTGATCTCACTGACAATCACACAGAATAAACAGGTTGGTTGAACCCCGTTGCCATGAGGATCTGTCATCTTTTCAAAATGCAGTAACTTGAAAAGTTTTGCTAGTATCAAAAAATAATCTTCTCTCATTGCTTGTATCCCAGCATGTTCATTTTTGACATATCTACTCCTTTTCTGGTTCTTTAGCAAGCAAAAGAAATCAGAGCTTCAAATGCATGCAGATAGGAATGTGTATTAATGAAATATTTCTAACCTTTTATTTGCAGAGATACATAGAAAATTCTAGTAGAATGGCCTGTTACAATGAGTTGATTCAGCTGAAATTTGGACAGGTGCAGGCACAATTCAAACTAAGGTAATTTTACCAAAAACACTATCAACAAAGAATTTCCAATTTAGCCAAATCCTTAATAGAGTATTTATTTTAATGTGCAGTAGTTAATTATAGAATGTCAGTTACCTGAAGAAAATAGATTAATTGTTAAACTACAACATTATTCGGTATGGAGTTGTCATACCTTGTTATCATATATAAAAAGAATTAAGTAGATAAAAATTTCGGTGGTCTTTTTCTTTTTTCTCCAGGGCATGTAATTCATTATTTACAGCATTAGAGAAAAGTCAAGAAGCCATTGAGATCACAAGTGAAGACCATGTAATACAGGTTTGTCTCAGTCATAAGTACAGAAAATTGCTCCGTATTTTGTTTTGTCTGTGATTACATTTAGTCTTTCTTACAGCACAAGAATCTAATTCAACTTAATGGTTCTAAAAGATTGAAGTGAATTTAGCTGTAGAGTAGAATTTTCTCCATTTAAAGTGTCTGGCACAAATCAAATAAATTTTAAGGGAGATTGTTGTTTCTGAATGAATAAGGATTTACTCTCTTGTTTCTATTTTTTGTATTGATTCTTTATCTTAATTAATCATTCCTTCTCTATATCAAGAATGAATGCAGCCACTGGCTTATGTGCTTTCTTTTCCAAAAATGTTGTATGTTAATTTGATCCTCTTCAAAATCTAATGGATATTCTATTCAAACAACTGTACTTTTTTTTCTCCTAAAATCTGATACTGTTTGATGTATCAGAATTTTTGGGGCAACTGTTTTTGAATGCAATCCTCTCTTTGAAATTTCTTTAAGACAGGGAAAAGAACTTGTGCTTAGTTTTGCAGTTCTGAAAACCATCATCTTTTTAAAGAAGTTACTTCCATCCCCAGCTATGAAGCAGTGATTAGTGATTTTATTATCAGTAAAGAGCTTGAGTCTAAGCCTCTGGGAATTATAACATGCATACAAATTGTACCTTCTTGGGCCAAACCTTGACAATGGCAACTTCATTGAAGGATGTGCCTTCTTCATCCCTTTTACAAAAATAACAGAACACATCCTGAAGTTGTTTTAAATACACTTTTTTCAGGCCCAATTTTTTCATGTCACTCTGCTGACAGCCCCAGCATATGAGAGAACTGACACTTGCAGAAGTCCTGGAGCTCCAGCAGGCTCAGCTCTTGTACAGGGAAGGGTAGGGAAAGGAAAGGAAGGAAAGGGTTCCTTTGGGAAGGAGCTCTTAGTGGAGAACCATTAGGAGTAGAGTGGGCACCTTTTCCTTTCTCTCATATTAAAACATTGTAAGTTGTAAAGGCATTCAGATGCTGCTTTGACAGGATTGTGCCTGTAACTCAGTGAGTGAGAGGGCCATGGCAGCCTTCAGCCTTACTGGGCAAGGGCCAAAAACTGCACTGAAATGTAACATTCACTTCAGGGAGAAGCCTGCTTTATTAAATCCACTTCTTCCACTCTGCTTGGCTGGGCTTTGCCTGGACAGGGGAATAGTGGTGGTTTGCCCTTACACAGAATAAGATGGTGAGTTTGCCAATAGATATGGATAATATTGCTATGGTATTCCACCATCCAGTTTGTGATTTTTAGGAACGCTGAGGTAGGTTTGAGGTTTTTTTGGTTTGGGAACTGACAGAGCCCCTTTTTCAGGAATTAATGTTGTCTGTCTAAACTCTGTGGATATGTGATACTCAGCTGTTTGCATAATTTCCCTCTCTTTGCTGACATGCACACACTGTGCATAACTATTCTAGCATGGAAATTCCTGGTTTGCTTCACAAAGAAAAAAATCTCTCTCAGGAATAGTACATGCAGACATTTATTGCAGGCTGGGAAAGAGGTCTCCTGGTTAAGCAAACAAAACAAGGGATTCTGTTGTGCTTTAAGTATACTGCTGAATGGATATTTGTTTTTTTTTATTTCACAGTATGTCAATCCTGCTTTTGAGACAATGATGGGCTATCAAATAGGCGAACTAACAGAAAAGGAATCAACAGAAGTGCCTATAAATGAAAAAAAAGCTGATTTCCTAGATACTATTAATTCCTGCATAAAGATAGGAAAGGTGAGTAATGGCATTGTATGACTTTTATTTGCTGCCTGTAAAAGTTATTGTAGTCCAGCAGTGATACACATTGTGACTTGCAGCTTCACAGACACACAGCATTTGCAACTTACTTAAAACAAGAACAAGAAGTAAAAAATAGTTCATTTTAAGGGCTTCTTTCTCTTTCTTTGCTTGGTAGAGATACTTGTTTTACAAAAATAAGTGACTTGCTGCATTTCTTTATAATTTATGCTGTTCATAGCAAATGGTGTGGGAGTACTGCAGAAAAATGAGATGGATGCACATGTTATCTGGTGCTATGTAAATGAGAAAAGTACCATATTGAAGGATTTCACCATGAAATGTGAAAGCTGATTTACAAGTTCAGAATGTAAAAATACCAAGGAGACATTTGCAATATCACTTGAAAGTGATAGGCAGTGTCAGCTGCCAGCTGCCAATCTGTTTAATTCCCTAATGGCATGGGAGCTCTCTAATGGATTTCCATTAGAAATGTTCATTGCACCGAGGTGAGCTGGTTTCTGATGTCATTGAACATGACACTGTGCCCTGTAGGGAGAAGGTCATGGAGGCTGCACAGAGAGATTTGGGAAGGGCTGTGTTTGCTGATGCTCTATGGCCCAGGCTCAGGAGAGCTGGCTGGGCCATGGGGACTGTCCTGGGAAGCAGGACAGCAGTGGCACAGAGCAGGGAGATGCCAAAGTGAATCATGGCACTCTGGATCTAGACAGGGATGCAAAAGCACAAATTCAGAGTTGTGGTGAGTCATTCTCTGTAGGTCAGGGAGCTGACACAGCACTCAGTGGCCAAAGCTGGGTGCAGATTCTTCATTTCAAGGAGATTGTGTTGCTCATTTCCACATGTCCTGGCCTGCTGGAAGAAATCCCAGCAACAGACAGTAGTTTGGATTATGGTGCTTCACACCTCTGTTGCCTGACTGAAATTATTTCACTAAATGTGTGCAATACAAAACTGATGTTAGGAGGGAGTATTTATAAAGCTGTAATTCAAATACATTAGATGTGTCAGGCTTTAAATCCACACCCTCAATTCTCATGATATAAAGTGATAAGATTTTTAATATTTTAGTGAGCTGATAAAAGTTTAATTAATAATGGCAATGTATTTTACTCTATGAATGATAGAAATCTAAATCTAACACATTTCCTTCCATGTACTAATTTTACTCCTGTCTGTGTGGCTTCAACAGTGAGGGCTAATGAAATACTGCCTACTTAAACCTGTCTGTCTGGAACAGCTGAAGCAGTTTTAGGTGGATATATTCTGTTTGCAAGTATTCTGTGTTTCCCTCTGGAACACTTTATAATATGTAATCTATGCAACCTTACATTCATATATTAATATAAAAATTAATTGCCAATTAAATTATTACAGGAATCATTTGCAAGGAGAGGTTAACTGTGAGCAACAACTTTCAAAATACCTGAAGTTTCGAAGTAATTTGTAACAAGATATTACAGCATTTTCAGAGATGGCTGAGCTACCTGGATCATTCTGATATGGTCTGTGTGTAGTTTTCAGGCTTGTGATTTCTTTATATCCTAAATTTAAAAGACAGCTTCTCACTACAATAGGTCATATTTTGGCTACTGTAGGTTACAGCATATCAAAAAAAGGAAACTGTCTGTTCCTGTGATAATCTCCTGTCAACAGGTTTAACTTTTCTGTTTTGAACAAAATTGGTACTATATTAACATAGTCATAAAAATAATAAAAAGAAAGTTTTTCTGATCTTTCTAAAAATCTAAGTTGCATGAAATTTATCTTTTCTTTAAATAGAATTTAGGAAGATCAGCTCTTCCAGCATTTCACCTCTTGTGCTGACAAGTGCAGTGCTGTGAGCAAGTTCCGTATGTTCAAACAGAAAATCATAGGTTTTACATTCAAAAATTGGTAATTGCAAGGTACATAGGGATTCTTGGGTCAGGATGTTGTTTCTCTTAGCAAAGAACATATCTCTGGAAGTTAATTTTTTCGTACTACAGCTGGCTGTAATTTGCCAGAAGTCAATGTTATTGAAATGTTCATCCATCCATACTTGAGGAGTTTAAAAAGAGTTGTGCTTTTCTTCATTCTTCTGTTTCATGATTCAAATTGCATCCATTAAGATGAAATGTGCGATTCTGATTAGAGCTCTTGATGCCTCTGATCTCTGCAGTTTGCTCTTAGTTTTGCTTTTTCTTAAGTGAGATGAACAGCTACTGATAAAGCAGACAAGACATGCAATTCCTCTCACTCTTTGGGAACTGTTAGCAGAGTCTCTCCAGAGGGGATGGGAGAGCCATCACACTCTGTGATAAAGGTCTGCAGCAGAACCTTTCTTAGCTCAGCCTTCAGTTCTGTGAGATTGTATTGATGACATCTTGTGTTTATTTTGGTTTGCTCTGTTTTCTGCAAGCAGTTGGCTGAACTTTGCTGTCTAGTGCGAGAAGCCCCAGTCTAAAAGGAAGGCTGAACTGGGGGCTTTCTTACTGTGCCTGTGAGAGTGCTCAGTGGATAAATGTCTGCCTTGGCCTTCTGCAGGGAGTTTGAACTGAGCATTGATTCCCCCTGCAAGGAGTGACACTGTGGGGTTTGCTGTGTGTGATGTTTGCTCTTGTTTGATCCCAGCACTCCCCACAGCAGGGACTGGTCACAGTGCTTGTGTGTCTCCAGTGCAGATATAACCATGGGCTTGACTGACAGCACATCTTGGGAATAGCTCTTCTCTGCTGGATTGCTGACAGGGGCTCTGGGAGAGAGCATATGGTGTTCTTAAAATATGTTTAAGTGACATCCCTGGGAGAACTTCACCTACCAGCAGAAGTTTGGCTTGGACCTCCTGTTTCTCAGAATTGCACTGACCTTTTCCCTAACACATTTCCTGCCACAGTTTCACAGGTTTTAGAAATTCACAAGTTGAAAAATCAATCTGTTGACTAAGAACACATTAGTGAATAACCTGCCTTGAAAAGGATGTACTTTCAATGAGGGAATTATCCAATCTGTAGTTTATGACTTCACCCCTTTGTGCACATCCTGAGTTTATTACCTGGGTTAGAGATCAATTACGCATCTCTACCTCATCCTGGTTGTCAGGAAACTATTGATGTGCATACTTTTAATTATGAGAGCATTGAATTTTGTGGTGCTTGCTTTATCTTCATTTGTATTCCTCAAGCAGCTCACAGAAGACATTATGCTCACTACACAGTTTGTTGTCCACAGTTCTCTTCTGTGACAGATCCTCAGAAAAGCCTTTCATGTTTTTTTTCTGTACAGCCTGTCACCATGCAGGTTTCTGTGGGCTGGAGTCTTTATTTGCTGGCTCCATCAACATAAATGTAAAACTATTCTCTCTGTACTGGTGTTCTGGCCTGCTTGACTGTGAAATCTGTCAGTCTCACATAAATAAACACATACTGTGTGCCTCATGAGGGTATTTTCACATACATAAGATCTGATCTACAGTTTATTGAACTCAACTGAAATACAGTGATTGGCCTGAGCAGTTTGTGTTAAGTGAACATGCAAGATGGATTCAATTATTCATTGATCACTTGGTATTTAGTAAATGCCCAGCTCAAAATATGCATCTGTTAAAAAAGACCACCAACAGCTATTCTAGGGATAGGAACACATAGACAATCCTAAAACCAGAGTGCTTTTAGAGGGGAGGCAGAATCCAGGAGCTATTCCACTGGGCTCTCTTCTGCTTTAAAAGAAACAGAATAAATTTCTGCTGCATTTGATAGTAAACTGGCAGTATGGAAAGTAAATGGGATACTAAAGCACTTTTAGCCACATATACATTTAATGTTAGCCCATGATAAAACATCCCAGCCGTGCAGGAGAGATGGTGTATCCAGCAGGGAAGGAGATCAGGTGGTGTAACAGCTTTGCAGTGACCTTCCTGTCCTGGGTCCCTGGGGGGACCCTTCAGCCCAGGGGGACTCTGCTCCAGGCAGAGGCTGCTCGGAGCTCCTGCTCTCATGGGGCTCTTTGCCAGCTCTCCCCAAAATGACCCACAACACCATTGAGGTAGGATGGGGAAGAGAACACAGCTAATTCTCACAGCTCCTGAGGTGCAGGTGTTGCCATCAGAGTATTCCCAAGCTGCTCCTCTGGAAGTTGTCCATGCATTGGCAGCAATACAGTCACTTACTGGTTACTTACAGGGGAAAAATTTGAGGGTTTGAGCCCAGTTTAACCAGTCCTGCCTGGTTTTATATTGTGAGACAGCTTTCAGTGAAAGAAGGTATGAAGATACAGCTCCTCTTCGTGTTTTATCTGAACTTCCTTCCACTTGAATTATTTTTTCAGGAATGGCAAGGAATGTACTATGCGAAAAAGAAAAACGGAGATAGCATACAACAAAATGTGAAGATACTACCTGTCATTGGACAGGGAGGGTAAGTGTGAAAGCTAAAGTCATGATTTGTGTCTGAACAAAGGCTCAGTTTAGAGTTCAGTTGCCTTCAGCAGATATTGGATTATCCTGCTACTGAGTATAATGAAAGCTTATGCAAGGAAGGGTGCCTCAGACCTCTGCGCTTAATTCCTTGGGGCAAAATCAACTTTACATGCTGTGTGCAGGGAAAGTGAAATTCTACTAATTCTTCCCCAAAAGGAGCCAAATATGCAGATGTGCTCACTTGTGATTCTGACTTCTAATTTTACTCCTCTAATTCTCCCTGAAGTGCAAGTGCACCCTTCTGTCTTTCTGTACTTCGTGTTGATGTCACCAGGACCTACATCCTGTTTCACTGAGTATCCTTCCATGCTCACTTTTCTGTGCTCCTTTCATGGCCTTTGCCAAGGGTTGTCATGGGATGAGGTCACTGTGTGCTTTGATCATGGGCAAGATTCAAGCATGTCTAGATTTTTATGCAATTTCCACTTAGTCCCCAAATTGAGCCTTTGGAGCACCCAAGTATCAGCACTGAATAAGAGCTGAGGTTTGGATGGGAATTAACACACTGTTTTTTGCCTACAGAAAGATTAGACACTATGTGTCAATTAGTAGACTGTGCAATGACAACAATAAGGTAAGTGAAAATAGTGCTATGCTCACTTTAGTTTGAGCCCTAAGTATAACAAAATAATGGCAAAGTTCTGACTAACTGGATTTCTCATACTGAATTGTAGGTGGAGAAGACGTGTGAATGTATTCAGGCTGAATCTCAGACAGGTACGACACGTCTCTTCTGTCCCAAGAAGTGGAGACATTACCTGGGGAGAGAATAAAGGACATTGGTAGTGATTTGACTGAAAACACAGTTTCACAGAACAGTCCTATTTACCTAGTGATAAGCTGAGAATCCAACTCAAAAGGCAAGGAAAGTAAATACAAGCCCCTCTCCACCTGCCTCACTTACTTTAGAGGTGACAGAAAGCAAACCACCTTTGAGAACACTGTCACAGGGCCACAAGTTGGTATGATGGTGTTGCTGGATTCAGTGCCACAGTTCAGTTGTAGGTGGTGGATCCCTGTTACAGAATTAGAAATGAGAAGGATGCTCTAATGTCATGGTGTTGCTGTGGCTGCTCTGTAGCAGATGGCACCTGTGCCTGCATTGCTTTCTGCTGCGTTGTGGGGAATTTGCATGTGGGTGGAAATGAGGATGACCAACACTAGCATTCACCCTCATCCCACATATCAGCACTTCAGTTAGGACATCCTTGGCATCCATGCTGTAGGTACTTGTTAACTGTATTCTTAGCACAGGCTGAATCCTGGAGTCCACAGGGAACCTGGGATACACTGCCCTGTTTTGCTGGCATGTGCTCTGCTTTGGCCCACCAGTGCCTGGTGCTTACTTGAGTGAACTCAGGTGTGATGCACAAGTTGTGTTCACAACTGCAATTGTGTCACAGTGGCAAGAGAGGAGCTTTTCTTTCCACACTGTTTCCTTGTGCATAGACATTTAGGCATGTTCTGCCTGAGAACTTGACTGGACAGTGTAATAGGACAAGAGCTTTAAAAGGCACTTTGATCAGCTCTCATCTGCTGAAGCATTGAGGTCAATGTCACTTCAGCTACTGCCAGGCTTTTCTGAGCTTCAGTTCCTCTAATGTACATCTTAGGCAAAACTTTGTGTCATTATGCAATATCATTTTCTTCACAGATGCTCAGACTTGCAGACACAAAGACATGAGGAAAGGATCCCTGGATGTCAGATCCACAACATCACGTGGGAGTGATGGTATGTGAAACAACTCATCCTGTTGGGTCTGGCTGAGTTAGAGTTGTCATGCAAACCCAATACATAAATTATTACATTTCTTACCTCTTCTCTTGATAAAAATATGAAGATACTTTTTTCTTAATTTTGTTTTCACTGTGTTGTATTTTGCTCTGTTAGATCACCCCAAACTTGATAGATGAGTCACATACTCAAAACTGTTGCTGACACTTACATGCTTTTGTTAAATCATACCTCATCACAGTCTAGGCAGCATACACTAGTGAAGCATGTCTGTGGCAGTGAGAACACAGTCATGTTCCAGTATAGCAAAAATAGCATTGATCTTCATAAGAACCACTCAGCACAATGAGTAACAGTCTCTGCGTTTTAGAGGTAGCACAATATCCAGAAAAATCACATCTTGATCTTTTCTCTGCAGAACCAAAATTGCTGATATAAAACATTTGTTTTTAAATTTCCAATGAATAATAGGCCAGAACCTCTGCTGTTTTTATTTGGCATAGGTACCCACTTCAGAAGAGCTTCAGTGATTTACCTCAGCTTGGAAGCTGACTCATTATGACTTGCCAGATTGCATCAGGCAGCAAGAGTAGATACATCCTGTAATAATCTAAATTCAGTGGTTACCTACCTGTGCCTGCCAGTTTATATACACACATCTGTATAGTCTTTTAATGGAGTTTGTAACTGAATATTTTAATCAGTTAAAATAATAAAGCAAAGCCATGATTTTGACAGGCTGTTACAGCCACTTATCTCTAATCAGGGACATCCGTGGTTCAGCCAGCATCTCTTTGCACTTGTGCATTCTGCAGTAGATTGCCTCTGAAAGGCACAGCAGGGTAAGCAGTGCAGAAAAGGCCTCAGGAGTTCCTGGGTGATCCTCCTGTCAGGCCTTGTCTCTGCAGTCAGGGTACAAATTCTGCTCTGTTTTGCACACAGGCAGCTCCCAGCGGCGCCGCTCCTCCATGGCCAGGGTCCATTCCATGACTATCGAGGCTCCCATCACCAAGGTAATGGCACAGCTGGGCTGTGCTGCAGCACTGGGGCATGAGGCTCCAGGACAGCACCAGCCTCTGGTGCAGCTCCTTCCCCTCTTCCACCTGCCCACTGCTGTAGTTTCAAAAAGGCAGATGCTTCAAACGAAGATCTCCCAAACCTGCTTGGTAGAGTGTCATCAGTGGGGTCAGCCATCACATGGTCCTTTTTAAGGAGGCACTGGAGTTCCTCCTCCTTACTTATGCATTGTCAACTGCTTTCTGAAACCATTCAAGGATTTGTCAAAAATCAGCTCTTAAGCAAATTGTGAGAGGCAAGTGGGACAAAGTTACATTAAATCCATTCAGAGACATTTTGAGGCTGTGCCTTGGAGAGGAAAGTTTGCTGTCTCTAAGGCCATGATCTTATTCCCAGAGTCAGTAGCAAACATCAGCATTTCAGTAACATCCCTTTCATTTTGATTTTCCCCCATGTGGATTAAAGTTTCAGATCTTGTTATTTTCCTAAGTTTTCCATAGTAATTAATGAATGTATCTGTTTTTTTAAAAACACTTCTAAGTTCACAATATGTCTGATGCTGCATTAGGTAATAAACATCATCAATGCTGCACAAGAGAGCAGTCCCATGCCAGTTGCAGAAGCTTTAGACCGGGCTTTGGAGATTTTAAGAACCACTGAATTGTACTCTCCACAACTGGGGACAAAAGATGAGGATCCACATACAAGTGACCTTGTTGGAGGGTTAATGACAGTAAGTATTTACTGCCATGAATAGCTCTTGATTAATGTTGGCTGCCTGATTTTCCCAGTTACTTGATCTTTATCATCTGCCATGTGGCCTATCTCTACAATGCCAAATTTTCAGGAAAAACCACAGACGTCTCTTTTTGTGGATTTTCTCCCCCTACTTGAATAATGTAGCTCTGAAAATGGGAAGAAAATTGACCAGCCCCTTTAAAACATTAATTTAGCTAAAAATGGAAGGTAAAAACTATTTTATTTTTTTTAATGTGATTTGTTTGAGTAAGGTATAGATGGGAGAGGAAGAAAGAAACAGAACCAGATACTTGTATTTATTAATGAGGATTAGAGTGACATGATTTTGGGGGGGCTTTTCAGTCTATCAAAATAATGTGTTTTCAAAGGAATGCAAAATACATACTTTTATAGCTGTTTCTTGGATTATATTTGTACTTGTAACCAAAGTTAAAGAGCACATAGAGAAGCAAGAACTGAACCCAACCCTTCAGAGCCTGGAGTCTGACCCTCCTGATGGTAATGAGATGAGTTTAGATGAATGTTACCTGTGCCCTAAGGATATGTGTTCTCATTAGTCTGTAGGTTGCATATGAAAGGCTAGATCAGGAAAAAAAATTACAGTGTGTTGGATGCAAAAAGGCTCAAAAAATGTGAGCTTTTCAGAGATGCCTCTGGGCTATTACAATGTCATGTTGGAGCTATCACAGTGCCTTTGCAGTGTCTATAAGAATCTTCAAACAGTTTATGTGTGTTTTTACCTTTAAAAATACCACAGCAAATATCTAATCAGAAGAAACATGTGGGAGACTCCAGGAATTCCAGGAGAAGACCTGAATGGTTCATATTGGGTTGTATTTACTGAGTAGAAAAAATTTATTGTTGCTTTAACTATAAAAATATAGGAAGAATATTGAGAGATATAATCCTTAGTCTTGAGGTGACTCTTTTCTCCTGCTGGATACATAAGAGCCCATAAACTCGACTGTTTTCTCCTTTTTGTGGATTGTTGATTCTTATCTGTATTTGTATTCTGATTATATTTGGTCCATGAACATGAAGATAACAATATTGTGAAAGATAAAATCCTTACTAAAAATAAACCCAAGGCTTTTTTATGGAGCAATAAGAAAAGCTGAGAAAATTAATTTCAGAGCATATGGCATGGTATGAGCTTTAAAGTTATTGGAAAGAAACATTTTTCCATCAAATGGGCTGCTGAAAACAGAGTTATATCATTCCATTTGCATTCAGAAGTTATGTCTGAGAAGGAAACAAGTAATATGTTATTGGATTTGAACTTTCAAGCAGGAAGGGCATTTAGAGTTCAAAGATGGATTTACCAGATACAATTACACCTGCTATTTCAACTCTTAAAAACTAATCTTTGATTCTAAATGATAGGCAGCATCTGGTGACCTAAATATTTGTGTCATAGCAGTTCTATTGAACAGTCACTGTTGTACTCCCTTTCCTTTTAAATCACAAAACTCCAGACTCATTTACTTACAAATGTGAAAATAAAGATTAGATATAGCAGTTCTTTTAAGAGCAGTTATTTCATGTTCAGATACAGCATCCACATTTACTTCTGCTATACTTGGTGTGAATAGCATTTTTAGTAAGGTGCATTCATAAATACTTTTTTTTTGAACACTGTGGGTTTTTTACATCATGGGCTAAACATGAGCTAACAGCTGTAACCTCAAAAGAGCAAGCAGGATTTGGGCCACAGCATTTAGAATTATGAAACGAAAAGTGAATATTAAATACATAATTCTGTTAGTTTTAATCCATCATCTCAGTGTTCACATCTAGGCAGCGTGCCAGAATTAAGCCTAGGAGGCACTGAACTGAAGAATAAACAAGCACATGTTCTGTGTGCTGGAAAGGAAGCCTCAGAGTAATTTGTTCCTCTGCAGTCGTGAGATTCTTCTGCAGCTGAGGTGACTGGATCTGCCAATACCAGGACAGGGGTGCAGGGGAATGTCTCCATCCATTCCCTCCCACCTTTGCTTGTTCAAGCGTGTGCACACACCGTGTCTGCTTTGAGGCACAGACCCACAACTGGTGTGCATGTTGGCCAGACAAGGACACGTGTGAGGCTGCAATTCTAGACCTCAATTTGTACCTGAGAAACTTTAATTTTTACCCATCTGAGCCCATATTGTATCCCCTAGCCTGCAGCTCCTCATCTGTTACGAGCTGTATGTAAACCAGGTGAATCTGAACAGCACAAACAAATAAGGGAGAGGCAGCTCAGATGGCTCTGACAGGCTGCAGTCAGGCTTCTCTGAAGCTGTTGTGCTACTCCCTGGTGTCATTAGACCTATTGTGCAATACCCTCTATTTAACTTGCAACTTTTATTTAACAGGATGGCTTACGAAGATTATCAGGGAACGAATACATATTGTCAGCAAAACGTAAGTTTTCATTTGGCAGCTACTGAGACACTAAAACATGTTCAGAAATTTAAGAAACAGGGGAAATGTGATTAGGTGTCATTTTTTATGAGCTTATTTTGGTTTGTTTGTTTTTTGGGGGTTTTCTTTTTGCATTTTTGGGGAGGGTTTTGCGGTTTTTTATCTAAGCATTTTTCTGCAGCATTACTGAGCTGGGTGTTAACTACAGAAAAGAAAGCATGGTCATTCAGTAAAATTTTATCTCACTATTAAATATACTACTTAACATACTGTTAATAAATACACATAGTAATAACTGTATTCCTCAAAAGAAACTCATCAGGTCGCTGGCAGTCTGAGCTCTCCGATCTCCCTCAATGACATACCCCCACGGATAACACAGGCAATGGAAAATGAGGAACAGTGGGATTTTGATATCTTTGAACTTGAGGCTGCCACCCATAAAAGGTCAGTAAATTCAAGAGCTCATAAACTGAAGTTGCTGAAAAGTGACTTAAATGTCACACTGTAATCGGATCCTTAAGTTCTCTACCTGTGCTTTTAAAACTGAATTAATTTTATTTTCAATGTCAGATGTTTGAAAATTTTCTCATTGTCATTTCTAGTTGTGTATGCATCTTAAATATCTTCTGTTTCATCATGCTCTATTTCCTGCAAATTCCCAGTGGATATAAGTGAAGATTATATATCTTTGGTATAGTATAATGGCAATACAGCATAATTTTTAAAGCCTTCCTTTATTCAGTAATAAAAAAAGTTATACAAATCAAATTATTTCCTTGTGGGGATTCAAATTCCTATTATGGAAAACTACACGCTGAGTCAACATGCTGGTCTTGATTTGATCAGTTGATACAGATCAGGTTTTATTTTCTTTCCATTTGATTGGGTAGGTTTTATTCCTGAACAGTTCCAATACAGCTTTTCAGCAGAATTCCCATTACCATTCCCAGCAGAATCCCACCTTTCTCTGGGATTAGAGGAAGGTCTTCATTCTAAGATCTTGGCAGGTTACATTTTATGTATAAGCTTAACTGAAGAACATTAACTGATAAAAAGCAGGGCATACAAATTTCCATCATAAGAGTTTTCAAAAGCAGATCAGCAGCTTTGATAGACTGTACTTCATTAGTAGCAAAGGCTCCCCCTAAGACTGTAAATTGTTCTTTCTGTTTAAATCCTTGAGTTTATTTTCTCATGCTTATCAAAAGTTCCCCTTTTGGGTCTAGTTTCATATATCATGCTTTGTCTTAAGTAAAAGCTTTGGGGAGACACAAATTTGGAGGCCAGATCCTGCAATGAATTGACTATCTTAAACCCTTTGTCAAAACCCCAGATCTGTGAGAGCTTTGAAAGTCATTCAAAACCAAAGTCTAAGAAAGATATCTGGCACTTAGTTAAAAAATATGCACTTCACTGTGGTTTTATGAGCCAAAAAGGTGCAAAACACCCAAGGGTTTTAATCTTCTTTAAAATTATTTTATTTTAAATGAAGGTATTTACATCCATTTGCTTTAGGTTTTCATTTTTTGCTGCATTTTGATTTCTAATGAAGTAACACAGATAAGTAATTAAAAAGAAAAAGGTAAAAATACAGTCAGTTTGTGTGATTTACAACATTTAATGGGTATATTGCAGTAACTTAATTATCCCATCCATATGAATATATTACTAGTATTGCCTTAAGTCCAAGCAGACATATGGTAATAAAGCCAGGATAATTAATTATATTTTAGTGCATTACAGCTCCCTGACAGAGAAACCTGGAGACACCTTTGTCTGACACTGGGGGGGATTAGGGGGGATTTGACTTTATGTATGTTTCAATTCTAGTATATGACACAATAATTCTGTAACGAGTCCTTATACATCATTTCCTTATTCATCATTTCATTAGCTAAAAATGCTGTGTGAATTCCTAATGTTTATGCTATATAATATTCTTTCAGCTGCATTCATTTTAAAACTTTCTGTTTATTTTTCTCCACAGGCCTTTGGTTTATCTGGGTCTCAAAATATTTGCTCGCTTTGGAATCTGTGAATTCCTAAACTGTTCAGAATCCACTCTGAGGTCATGGTTACAAGTTATTGAGGCTAACTACCATTCCTCCAACTCCTACCATAATTCTACTCATTCAGCAGATGTACTGCATGCTACTGCTTACTTCTTATCTAAAGAAAGAGTAAAGGTGAGTCCATGTTTATGAGAAACCGTGTAGGTGGGAAATAGAGATGCAAGCAAAGAAGGATCTCTCAGAAACAAATTCAAAAGCCAAATGTGTGCCTAGTGCCAACCAGTTTGGTAACTCTGAGGTCAAAGAACTGGGCTGCTTTATGTGAATTCTAGGATCTCTCTTATAGTATATGTAGAAGGATGGATACTAATATTACATAATTGAACAATTCTTGATAGGAGAATAAGAAAATCTTTTCAAGTAAAACTTCTTCATATAGTTAAACTTTCTCAGATAGGTGAACTAATGACATAATTACTTTTGTGATGGTACATGCCAAATACAGATTTAATGTGACAAATTACCATCTCTTATGCCTTGTGATGGTCATTTTGAAAAAGACTCCCAGGACAATATAGGCCATAAAGTAGGCTATATCACCCACTGGAGAAGATGCCCTGAGGCTTATAGAGACTGCATTGGAGGAGAATATTGAAAAAGTTACTTGTCACTATCATAACACCCACTAGGGTATTATAGAGCCACTGAGAACCAGAATAAATCAGAGCAACTTTTGCTCTCACATGGCCAGACTGGAGAAGGGGAATAAAGCAGTGCTTGGTGTGTGTGCAGCAGAGTGGTGGGACACATTTCTGAGTCACAGTATTGGGTAGAAATTCTGACTTGGCCTGCCTAAGAATAGCGCCAGTGATGGGCACCTGGCTGAGAAATTTGTGACTGTAAACAAGCTTCTGACAGCTCATTAAACTGAAATAATTCCGTTAACTTGGAGCTGCAGCTCATTAGTGTGCTTTCCAGAGGGTGATTTACAAATACTATATGCCAAGTGGGGATAGAACGTCACTGGATTTTTTCAGCCCCTGATTTGCCAGAGGTTTAGCTGGTCTTCCCAAGAATATCTATGAAAAACAGGCAAGATCTGGATCCATTTCAATGCCACAGAAGCATGACTGCCTCCTCTTTTTCCAGAATGTTATTTCCATTCCTCTGTAGGCATAGGAAGAGAAAAAATGTTGCAGCAGCAGAAGGAGTAGAATCAAAGTTCAGAATTCTCTCTTTATCTTTTCAAAGTTATAACCCATCTGCTTTTGTGTCACCCAGAGTTCAACTTAATCTAAACACAGAAAGCCCAATTCTGCCACTGAAATTTGTGCTGAGAATACTTTTTTTTTTTTTTTTTTTTTTTTTTTTTTATTTTATTTTTCACTTCT
>VWZU01001231.1:2447203-2462167 GCA_013397095.1 Sterrhoptilus dennistouni
TGTAATTTGAACTCAGTTCAACTTGCCTAGGAAGATTTTCTGGATCCCAAATTCAAGCCATATTCTCAGAATTGTTTCCACTTCTGTGGCATGGGAGTTAAGATTTCAAAGTGAGAATCCTTGACTTGATGTTGGATGTAAAAGTGCTGTAAATCCCTGCAAAATAAGTGCCAGGTAGACTGCTGTAGTCCTTCCGGTCAGATATTCTAATTTTTCTGGCCATTTCCCATCTGCACAGGTCTTTCTCAGCCAGACTGAATGCTGGTCAGTGTGTCCCTCTGAGGAGAACCTGTTCTCAAATCCCTCTCTCCTAACTTCATACCACAAAAATAGAATCCCATGAGCAACAGCAGAAAGAAAGAAAGAAAGAAAGAAAAGAAAGAAAGAAAGAAAGAAAGAAAGAAAGAAAGAAAGAAAGAAAGAAAGAAAGAAAGAAGAAACTAACACACAGCAGAGAGTATTTCAGACAATGCTAACTATGAACTAGAGCAGAATTATTTGCCTTCTCTTGTTCTCCATGGGACTCTCTTGACAGTCCACAATGAATAATATCCCTGCTCCTGCAGTCAAGTCATTGGATAATTTCAGGAGGTGTAAAGAAGGGTAGGGTTTGTCTTTTCACCTACCAAGTGTAATTATCCTGAATGGTAGTAGAGGGCCCATAGAGAATTTGGATATCAAATTAAAGCAAATTGGAATGAAAATTATCTGCCCTGCTCCCAGATTCAAATGGGAATATTTCTGCTCTTGTGTCTCTTTCATTTGATTAAAAATTTTAATATAATTGTTTTGTATCTGTGGTCCTTCACAAATGCCAGTATAAACACAGCACAAAGGCTAGTTTCCAAATGTGTATGAAGTATTTCTGAGATACTTAGTTCTTCTACTTTATGCTATTAATAAAATATTAACACTTTAGTATAAAATCTTAAGAGTCAAATAATTTTGCATTTCATGACAGGGTAGATAAAAATAGACATAAAGCAATGCCCGTTGCAAGTAGACATAAAGCATGGTGTGCAGCATGCTATCAGAATCAGAATGTGATAAAGTACAGAACACATGTCATGTAATTTATCCATGGATGCAAAACATCTAACATTCCCCAGAGAATAAGCATTAGCTGTAACCCCGGGACACTGTTATTAAAGAACTGGATGTATGGATAACATTCCTTTCAAATTGTAAACCTAGCTAGCACAAAAGTGGAACGTGATTAGGACACATTAAATTGCCAAAGGAAATTAAAGGGCCTGGTGGTAATAGAATAATTTTTAGCAGGATTGGTCTTTTTTCCAAGCCAAGTACCTTAACTCCAAGTGAAGGTGGTTTCAGTGCTGCTAGAAAACACAAACTAATTTATTACTTTACATTTGTTTAATGTGATGTGCTGTGACAAAGGTGTGGTTAAGACAAAATTTAAGAGGTACAAAATGGCCAAAAAAGTCACGCAATGTTCAGTGAAGCTTATAATGAATTTTCCATTGCTCTGTGTTGAACATCTGACCCTTACTGATCTCCAGGCTTTTGGCTTTTATTCCTCAGCAACTTGGCTTAATCTTATGGACAGAACAGGGTTTCTAATGAGTCTGCCAGGAAAACTAAGCACCCTTCTATTTTCAGCAAACTCTGGATCCGATAGATGAGGTTGCTGCGCTCATTGCTGCCACGGTCCATGATGTGGATCACCCAGGAAGGACAAATTCCTTCCTATGCAATGCTGGCAGTGATCTGGCGATTCTCTACAATGACACAGCTGTGCTGGAGAGTCATCATGCTGCCCTGGCTTTCCAGCTCACCACCAGGGATGGCAAATGCAATATATTTAAAAACATGGAGAGGTAAGCTTAACCCCCAGGGTCCCTGTCTGCCCACTAACATCTCTCACTTCCTTCCTAAGGCAAACAAGCATCCTAGAGGAGGGCAGTGCCTGGTGGATAACTGTCTCCATGGCCCTTGTGAAATTAGCTTCTAAAAGAGGAGAATGCTTCTGTCTCTCCTGCAAAGAGCTCTTGAGTAAATCCCCACTGTCAGTTTCTCCTGCCCACAAAAAGGCAGACCCTATCTAAGGAGCTTAGTGTGAATCTTAGTGTGAGCAAGTGTAGAAGAGTTATTTTGTGTCACTGAATGTAGAGAACAAGCTATAGCTGGGTGGGTAGAGAACAAGGAGAGAAAGAGCCACAAAGCATCAGTCAAATATAAAACACCTTGTTGCAGTGTGAAGAATTATGCTGCTCTTGCAGCCTCAGAGAAGCATTTAGGGCAAGGATGTGACCATTGCATTGGTTCTCTCAAGATACAACAGAAAAATACTCCTGAAAACTTGACTGGAGAGTGAGCCACTGCTGAGTGTGCTAAAAGCCTTGGGGACATGCGGGTGTGGCATGTCCTAGCAGCCTCCTAAGCTGCTGGTGCCTCTGCTTCTGCCCAGCTCTGGTACTGTTTCTCCTAGAGACACAGTCATGCCTGGAGCACACAAGTCTCTACACACCAAAGATACTCCATCTAACAGAGATGCAGCTGCCCAAGCCTTTTATTACTATTCTTTCTTCCCCTAGCACTTCTCTCAAACAGGAATGGTCTGTTGCATTTTTGTTAGACTTGTTTTAGCAACCAGCCCTTTGTGACCCAGGCAGCATTCTTAATTGTTTCCTTCTTTAAACAGGAATGAGTACCGAACCCTCCGCCAAGTCATTATTGACATGGTCTTAGCAACAGAAATGACAAAGCACTTTGAACATGTCAACAAGTTTGTCAACAGCATTAATAAACCCTTGGCAGCACTAGAAGAAAATGGGGTAAGCAACACTGCAAGTCCTCCTTAAAACGCCTTAAAATGCCTTGAAATGCCAGGCAGGGACTGGGAACCCTTGGCAGTAGGAAATTCCCACATGATGTTCTGAGAAAGTTTATCAGAAATGTGGAAAGAGAGGCTGGGGATTTATCTTTCACCTCTGGGTTTGACTCCTCTTCTGATTAATATGGTTGTTGCTCATTTTGAGGGTGAGTGGGACTCACTTGGATCCTATTAATATCACAGTGCTATAATGTTGTACTTGGAACCAGGGCCCTGGGTTGTATGTTTTCATGTAAAGATGCCATTTTGATTAACCCAGTCACTCCCATGGACAGAGTGGCAAGACTGGGCATTGTTGTTGGCTGTTTCTGCAAAGGAGACAAGGTTTGCTTCCAAGCAGAGGCTGAATTACATCCCTCCTAAGGGGACATGCTGGGTGTGCAGCATAAGGGCAGGTCTGTGGGCTGGCATGTGGTGCCTTCTCTGGGAATAAGGGCCCTCAGCCCTCAGTGCTGCCTGGCAGCATTCGTGGGTTTTCTTTCTGGTTTCTTTTTTAATCTTTAAAATAGATGATGGTGACATTATGTATCATATAGACATAATCAATAGCCATCTGGAACCCCATGGACACAAAGAAATTGCCTGTTAAGAACTCTTTCTGAAAAACCACACCAGTTTCAATAACAGCTTCAACCAGCAGTTTTGTTGCCAGTAAGAGCAGTGTATAATTTTGTTGGAATGATTTTTGCAAAGAGAAGACTTGAAGAAATGGTTATGATAAAGTTTGCATCGGTGGCAACGTCATGTAGGAGCCGTAATGGTTTTCTGTATTTTCTTACCATGTTCTTTAGAAAGCCACATTTATGACAGTTGGTGTAATGGGGGAAGGCAGTCTTTTTATTATCTGAGGGTGGGAGAGAAACAGGTCTTGTTCCTTCACCCACGAGAAGGAGACTGGAGCTTAATTGGAGAATTGTACCTCTGTCCACAGGAGTGTAGGCTAGAATTAGCTTTGTTCTTGGCACCCGGTGATGCTAATGGGAACTCTGTGAATGTGAAGCCAAAGTGCCAGTAGGACACTGCTTGTACTGAATAAATTAGAAGAAAGGATGTTAAGTTCCCAGCTGGACGGCCTTTCTGGATGAGCATAGCAGCATCAGTGCAGGAGGAGAACAAGGGAGCTGCTGCTGCTGCTGGGTGTAGTCACTGCACTGGCCCTGAGGAGTGAAAAACTCTGTAGTGCTCCTGGTCCTGCTGAAGGGCTCTGCACTGGCCTGACTTGGTGTGCAGAGCACTTCTCCCTGCCCCAAGGGTTGGGATGCAGCAGTATCCATCCAAAGAGCCAAACTCCTCTTCTTGCCTATTACAGAGGGCTGAGCTGGTGCTGATGAAGAACAGGGCTTGGATCTGTACAATCAGAGAGTAAAAACACAAACAGGGACACAGAAAAATAAAACAAAAATTTAGTTCTACCCTTAAGCCCCAGAGACTACAGGAAAATTATCTGCCCCACAAGGCATTTGGGATTCACAGCAAATTGTGCCAAAGAATGGGAAGAAAGACAAAGAATATATAATTTCTATTGAAAACAAGAAGCAAAATGTTTCCCTTCGTTCAGCTGGGAGTTTCAGTTTGGCAAGTTCCTATTAAAAGGCCTGTAATGTGTGAGTGGGTAAAGCAAATTATTTACTGTGCTGAGCAGAACAACACTGTCAGCCCCTCTTTCAAGTCTGTTGTCCCTCTGGCTGCAGCAGCAGTGTGTGTTTTCTGGCCTGCTTTCCAGTCACAGTGGTGACTCAGTGTAGTGTTTGCAGGCTGAGCTGCCAACTGCCTGTTCCAAATGGGACAGTTCCACTTGTTTTTTTTATTTATTATTTTTATACAAATTTGTTCAAAGAGCCATGCTGAGAAGCTGCTCTGTTTGTTTCCTTTCTGCTTTTGTTTCATAAACTGAAAAAAAATCCTTTCCAGCTCCAGCATCCTTTATCCTCCCATTTCCCCTCATGATGTCACCTAAGTTATGACAGGAAGGCAACGTCTGACATGCAGAGACACCTCTGCACTCTGAGCAGGATGCTGGGACTAAGCACACTTAACACATTTTATTCCCAAGACATCTGCATTCAGCAAGTAGAGCTGTGCCTTTGGTTTGAACAGATCTCAGAGGTGAACATCCTTTCTTGATTCCTAGTGGTTTACCTACTAGGATATTTTCTACTCTTTGTAACTCAACAGTCTCTAATTTTCCATACCTAATTTCCACACTTGTGTTTCTGGAGCTTTCATTTCTTTATGTTACCTTTCTCATATTTAATTTTTCCATGCATTTGGAGTTGTGTAAGTCTCACTTTGCTTCTTCTGTTTTCCCTTCCATGTACCTAAAAATGAGGGGAAATAGTTGGTTTGGGCATCTCATTTTGGTGAGAACTGTGGAACTGGTATTTCTGGCCATTTTTGTGCTATCAAATAATTTTTTTATTACTGTCAGTTTCTTCCTTTACGAAGAACTTTCTTCCCCACAAGAATTTTCTTCTGAAAAATGTCATGGTTATACTGACCTAATAAAAGGTCAGAATGTTTCTGCTGCTTTTTATCTCCCTCTTTGTACAAAACACTGCAGGAACTGTTAGCACATTATTATTATCATTATTATTCCCTGCTCTGACTGTAGAGCAAGACCTTGTTAGGTGCCAGAGAAATCTTGTATATTCCTTGCTTCAAAGAGTTTCTATTCTGAGTAGACAGAATTGTAAACTCCTGTACCCATCCATCCTTAAAGAGTCCAGCAACAAGGGAAGGGAATGAGGAACATACCTGGGAGTCAGTGTGGGATCTGACACTGAATAGTAGCAGTGCTGTCAGAATGATTGATACACTGATGGGATTTGTGTGCCAAGGGTGACTCTGCATCTCGGGTTAGTCCCTCTTCTCAAACCAACTATTCCACTCTTAATGTGCAAGTCCGTTAATCCTTGGGTTGCAGCAGAGAGTTACATTTTTCTGCCTACACAGTTCTCATCACTATGCGTGTAGTGATGAATTGATCCTCTCCACACTTTTGAGAAGGCAGATAAGGAATAGAGGGATTAGATGACTTGCCCCAAGATGCCCAAGAGATCTGTCACAAAGGCAGTGACTGAATCCAGAAACTGGAATTCAGTGCTAGCTCAGAGCTGTGGCTAACTTTCATAATCCACCTATAAATTCAGTCAGACATCAAATCTGGTAGCCAGTAGCAGGACTGATCCCTGCAGGATGTGCTGAAAGCATTCCCAAAGCACAAAAGCTTTTGAGTTAGTGTATAGAGTCCTTGCTAATGCATTATTTTTAATTCTTAAATGTTACAGAATAATGGTGATGGAGAGTCAATCAAAACAGTTCTCAGGTCTCCTGAAAACCGTATCCTTATCAAACGCATGTTGATAAAGTGTGCTGACATTTCCAATCCATGCAGACCCAGAGAACAGTGTATAGAATGGGCTGGACGCATCTCTGAGGAGTACTTTGCACAGGTAAGGCAGCTAAAATGGGCTGCTGAAACTGCAGGTGAGCATCTCTTTAAGAGGGAGAAGGGTGCCAGTGTCACAGAATATCTGAGGCTGCATTATGGAATGTGAAAAATAATAGCCTTTTTATTTTAAATGATGGGTATTACTCATGCCAATACACAACTAGATGTCTTCAGAGAGATGAAAGTTGACAGCTTCTATTGTGCAGTTTTTGAAAAAGACAAGCTTTCAAGTTGTTCAGTTTGGAACAGGATTTTTTGAGCCTTGTCTGCAAATGCACTCCCATCACATGAGACAGAGCAAGGATGCCTTCTGTACCCACGTGCTGGCTTTGCCTCAGGAATACGATCATCAAGTTCTAGTGTTTGGATGGGAGCAGCACTCACTCCAAGAAATGCTGTAAGCCTGTAGCACACTGTGCTGAGGCAAGGTTTTGGAAAGATCCTACTTCCTAAAGGAAAAGGAGAGGGCAGTCATTATTACAGATGATAGAGCAAAGACTGCAGTTGGAACATGGCACCCCAAGCAAGGGGCAAGGGAATAAAGAAAGTTTTTTGCCACGTCAAAGTGGGAAAGATCACCACTTCCATCAGAGATTGAAAGTGGTCGAGCAGCTCTTAGGTCCAAAGCAGTCATAACTTGTTAATATGTGAAGTTACTTAGGGTCAGCTTGTGTACAGATACAGGAGGTAAACATATCCTTTTGTGGGAAACACTGGAAGGCACTATTTGTCTGCTGTTTTGCTGAAACTGAACAACTAGGTGCTTAAGATTGAGTTGCTGCTGCTTCAGATTTGTTCAGGTTCCTCCTTTGATTTAGCAGATGCATGCTCTAGTCAGTGCCAAACAATCTGCTGCTAAAAGAAGCCTATTAACAGAATGTGTCTTGGATGAATAATCACTAATGTTTTTTGCAGACTGATGAAGAAAGGAGACAAGGTTTACCTGTTGTGATGCCAGTTTTTGACAGAAATACTTGCAGCATCCCCAAATCCCAATTATCATTCATTGATTACTTCATTATTGATATGTTTGATGCCTGGGATGGTAAGCAAAACTCTGCTGTTTCCTGATGTGAACATTTTGTGAAAATTTGAAACTGCTGTGATACAAAATTTCTTTTTTATGGCGCCTAAATAAAGGGAGAAAAAAGGGAAGATTCCTGCAGTTCAAGTACGATTAATAACTTCTTTATTGCTTATAAGTGTTGCTACAAGCAATTCTCATGGCTTGTCTTTAATATAACAGATTCAGGCAATCTTTAAGTTTTTAAACTTGCTTCTCTGTAAACTGAGAACAGAACACATTCTCTTTGATAACTCTTTGAGCACAGTAATTTTGTCCATGTTCATATTATTCTTCAAGGCAAATTTCTACAGTTTGGAAACTGCTTGGGGGAGCAGCTGTTTCCTTCCAAGTGCTGCCTCCATGGTAAAAATGGTCAGAAATGTGACTCTCCTGAATGCCAGATCCTGACATGTGACTGAGGTTTGATGGGGCAGGATAATTACAACCATAATTAGCTATGCCCCTCCTGGAAAATTGTGTTCCTTTGCTGGGACTTGGAATACCAGTATTAAGTAGATTTACAGAACAGTTCTCAGTGGCCTGAGTGCTACACCAGTGCTGAAGAGCTACACAGCCAAAACTATTTCAAGCATCAGTATGACATTCAAGCTTTTCTACTTAACACAGTTGCCCGGACATTTCAAGTGATACTTAAGCAGACAGAATCTGTGACTGTGTCAGTTCTGCAAACTCAATACTCTCTGCTCTTTCTTCCCTAGCATTTGCAGACCTGCCAAATCTGATGGAGCATCTGAATAATAACATTAAATACTGGAAAGGACTGGATGCAAGGAACCTGCGAGTCCTTCGACCACCACCAGAATAGCAGTTACACCACGGTGTGTCATTCACTAGCCAGATGCATATTTATTCAAGCTCACTTTTATCTGTGTGAATTCAGATTTGATTTGGTCTCTTCAGTATTACAGTAAAGCTAGCCCATGCACTTGGGGAACTTTCACATTCAAGAGAACACAAGGTCAGCAGTTGACTTCCACAAAGTACCATGTGTGGACTCGGATGAAATAAGCCCACCAAGTGGAATTACACTGGATTGCTGCAGTACTTGTACTGAAGAGGGTTTATTATGAACATACTTCTGCGATATCTTCATACCAGCACGTGAAGCTGGTAGACCTTGAAGAGAATCCTCATAAAAAGGACATTCACTAGAAGTTTATCTATTAATAGAGACTCACAGCTTTTATGAGAAAGCTACATGCTTTTTATAAGCACTTAAGACAGTTATGTAGAACAATCAGACATTTAAAATGCAACTGTCTATGAAAGAATTTTTGATCTATGAAAAATAGATGTACTGTATTTTTTCACATCACAGAAGGTGCAATCATTCACTTCTGAGCACTACTGAAAGTGAGTTCTCCTTAAAAATTTAGTAGCAAATGTAAAAAAAACACAAGAATTTTTGAGGTTGATCGTTAGCATCTATGATTAAAATGTTATGTTTTATTTATTTTGTTAGATGTTCAATATTTTCTATGAATTTATAAATACTTAAAAGCCAAAGCCAACTTTAGATGCATTATAAATTTACATGATTCATACTCATTAATATACATTTAATTGATGTACAGACCTTTTATTTTCATAATGCAAATACAAATACTATACAATGATACATTTTTATTGCACTGTAAGGATAGATGTGTATGTTTAAATATTGTCTGATTTATGTTAATTAAAGTAAGTTTTATGAAAAAGGTCTCACTTGAGAATAGTAGAATAAACAAGAACTGCATAATGTCTGAGCACCAGAACTGCAGTAGTTCTCCCACAAACCAGTGAGGACCACCTGATCTTCTCTTGGCTACAAAAATAATAATGTGTTGGAGCTCTCTGTTTTCTCCCATGACATTTTATGACTGAATTCCCTGTTAAAGTCTGCCTTATTTTATATAGTATTTCTACAAAGCATTCCACAGCATATATGAAGAGGTGATACTAAGCATCTAATGAATTTCAACATTTTATAGCCAATGTATTTTCCTCTGCCATAAAAGAAAAAGAACATAAAACCACCAACAAAAACCTTTAACTCAAGAAGTTTGTAAAGGCTGTGTACCTTCACAATTTGAATGAAACCTTCATAACAACTACCAGAAAATAATAAAATGTATATTTTAAGAAGCATCAAGTCCTACCCATTTCATTTGAAATGTTTATGCACTTTGTAGTTTGCAGACTAACAAACACATGAAATTATTTTAAAAATCACTTAGATACTTTTTGTCTGGGGAAGGGAAAAGTTGAGGGGGTTGAACTGGCATAAGGGTGATGAAAGGTGGTGTGTAGCTGGCATGCCCCTGTGTTTGTTGCCTGCCCTGGGCAAGCCCATCAGACCCTTATGTGCCCTTGGAGAAGTCTCTTCACAGCTACAAGTAGTGTCATGCTGTGCTCCACTGAAGGACTCCAGGAGTGTCCTGTCAGCCTTCCCAGTCGACAGAAAGGCATCTAAAGGCACTGAAAGAGTTGCTGACTGTCATTACTGCAGAGGCAATTGACTTTAGAGACATTTTGAACCATTCCTGAAGAGGCAGAAGAAGGGAAGAGGTGGATGATGGAGCAGTTCAGGGACTGCAGCAGTAGCAGCCTTAAGGTAAGAAAGGAAGAGGTGACCTCTCCAGGTGTTACCTGCTTCTGTGTTTCTCCTTCTTCTCCAAGCCACTGAGACTGATGGGCTACCATCCTGTTCTTGTTAGTGTCATGCCTTTCTGCCCTTACCCTGCCTGTGTGGTCTCTTTACCTATTCAGAATTCAGTTATATGCTGTTAGGGCAGGGAATTCCCTTTTGTAATTCCATTTAGTTCATTGTTGTGTGCACATTGCTGAAGCCAGGGGGCTCAGATCCTGTGAGGGGTGCCCAGACTGTGCCACTGTCTCACTGACAGTAGTAGGACAGGAGATTCTCAGGTTAGTCTTCCACAGATTCTACAATCAATGCTGAAGGAGCAGATATATTTTCATTGAAGGCTCACAGTTTTCCTGGCAATATTACATTGTATTTTCCTGTGCTGCATCTATTGTAACCATCTATAATTTGCTATCTGGTATTAATCTCTTCTGTTCCTTGCAGGCTCCTGTGTCTCCCTTAGAGGAAAATTGTATCACACCATCAGTATCTCCTCCACTTATCTGCTGCAATGAGGATGGGAGAGGAAGTGTGGGCATGAGCATGTGGGCCCAGAGACTTGTCTGCAGGTAAAAATCATGGAATCATTTGGCTAGAAAATACCTTTAAGATTATGGAGTCAAACTGTTCCTCCAGCACTGCCAAATCCACCACTAAACCATGTTCCCAAATGCTACATGTTTTAAATCCCTTCAGGGGTGGTGACTCCACCACTGCCCTGGGCAGCCTGTTCCAATGCCTGACAATCCTTCAAATAAAAAAAAAAAAATTCCTAATATCTAATATAAACTTCCCCTGCTGCAATTTGAGGCCACTTCCTTTTGTCCTATAATTTGTTTCATGGGAGGAGAGACTGACTCCCACCTGGCTACAGTGTCCTTTCAGATAGTTCTAGAGAATGATAAGGTCTCCTCTGAGCCTTCTTTTCTTCAGGCTAAACATCCCTAGATCCCTCAGGTGCTTTTCACAAGACTTGTGCTCCAGACCCTTGCCCAGCTCTGTTTACCTTCTCTGGACACGCTCCAGCACCTCAATGTCCTTCTTGTCATGAGGGGCCCAGAACTGGGCACAGCACTCGAGCTGTGCTCACTCGTGCCCGTCCAGGGGGACAATCCCTGCCCTGGCCCTGCTGTCCCTGTCACAGCCCCGGTGCCATCGGCATTCTCGCCACCCTCTGGCTCATGTCCAGCTGCTGCTGCCCAGCAGCCGGGTCCTTTCCCGATGTCGCGTCCCAGCCCCTCTGCCCCAGCCTGTAACACTCTGTGGGGTTGTTGTGACCCAAGGGCAGCACCCGGCCCTTGGCCTTGTTGAACCCTACGCCACCGGCACCATTCCATGGATCCAGCCTGTCCAGACCCCTCTGCGGAGCCTTCCTACCCTGACACAGAGCAAGACTCCCATACAACTTGATGTCGTCTGCAAACTGACTGAGGGTGCACTTGATGCCCTCATCCAGATCCTCGATAAAGATATTAAACAGAACTGCCCAGAAAAAGTATTTCTTCATAAGCATAGTTATTATTCTGGGTTCTATTAATATATGGTATAAAAGCAGTTAATTTCATCTGCTATAAAAATATCTGATGTATCATCATTGAAAAAATGTGATCAATATGATTAATTCCCTGAAATTCACACTGCATCTTTATTTCCGTTACTTGGACTGTAGAACTGTGCTAATTAACTCTCTCTATAAGCCAGATTTATGTCCATATTGGTGTACAATAATTTCACTTAACATAAAACACTGATTTTCAGCCACTGCAGCTTTGTTCACTCTCCTGTCCATCTAAATTTGCCAAGGACAGATTATAATTAAAATCTGGAGCCATGATGCCTGATCTTTACTTTCTTCCCACTGAGCTTCTCTCCAAGCCACACCTCTGAAGCTTTCTGTGCACTGTGAGGCTGTGCCTGTTCCATGGGGTGATTCCAGGCTGCTGCCCATACAGAGTGAATGGCCCTGCTGTGGAGCAGTAATACCTTTAACATGATTCTCACTACTCCAGGATGCAGATTCTTTGGATCCCATTGCAAGTGCTTCAGCCATTCCAGATCCCCTTCCTTTATTCTCTGGGATTACACAGTAACAACATATGCCCTGTGCTCTGAACCCTTTCCAGCTTTTTGAATGGTCACTCAGTGACAGAACTTCGGGGACAGAAATGGCTTTACTGATGGTCCTTCACCATGGAAGGGAGAACACTGAAATAAACTGAGTGTGATTGAAATGTTCCCAATTTCAGCTAGGCTGGCAGTCTTATGCAGTGTCTGCACTTTTCATTTGTTCTTGCTTTAATGCTAATACAAGAGTAAATTCCAATGTAGACATGATGAAGGAGAGGTCCTTTATGCATCTCCAGGGCTTTAGTATAAAGCCTTGTGTTGTAAAACTTAATAAGGTTCAATAATTCAGCATTAAATGACAGAATGATTGGCTCTGTTTTCCATGCTGTGTAATTTTTATCAGGTACTCCTGCTTCTAAACCTGGGTATCACTGTAGATGCTTCCAAATGAATCTGAACTATTGTGATCTGGTAAAAAAAATGTTGGCTTCTCAGCAAATTGTCCTAGATGAATATCTTTTTCCCTTGTATAAAATTTGGAGTAATAACTGCTTATTATGACAAAAGGAGAAACCAGACAGGTGGTATGCACAGTTACCTTATCACAGGTCTGAAGATGGCTTTCATACTGCAATTTACCAGTGGCTATATATAAATTAAAAATCACCTGAAATGATTGCCTGAATAAATGCCTTGTTTTTTGTTGCAGTGCCTTTTCATCTGGGTGTTTCTGCTTGTGTCAGTAATCATTGATAAAACACTTAAGAAAATATATCTTGAACATGAAGGAATTGAGCAATGGCAAAGCCATTCCTGCATAAAAAGAAGGATAACATATATCTAATAATCACTTGCTGGGTGCTGAGAAACAACACAGGGAAACAGTAGTCGTGCCCTTCAGTGAGACCAGAAGGGTTTGAGTCATGACTCTGCAAGGAGTGCTGTGAAATGAATTCTCAGAGCTATTCACAAGCTTCAAAACAAATAATCTCTCTGCTGATGTGTGACATCATGCCTCCAAGGTACAGGGGTCCCAGGGGTGCTGTTAAATGATAGCAGGATGGAGTGCAGTTTGTCCTGACATGAGGTTTAGATGCAGTAAACAAGCTTTCAAATTGCTGCCATGTCCCCGTGCAGCAGCAGCTGATTCAGAACAAAGAGGATGTCCAGGAGTTTCAGCTGGGTTTTGCTGTTGTGTTTTTTTTTTTTTTTTTTTTTTTTTTTTTTTTTTTTTTTTTTTTTTTTTTCCCGGGTTTTTTTTTTTGGCTCTGTGGGCAAAGGGCTGTGGCTTAACTCCACTAAATGTTTTCAGTGCCTGCAATGAATGTTACTTGCGCAGTGTCTCATGTTTTCCTTTTTTCCACTTGTTTAATATCTTTAATCTCCTCCCACACTTCCCATGCAAACCTCAGTGGACTCAGCTCTGTAAACCCCATGAAGCAATGGCAGTTGCCTCTTTAGCAAGCAAGGCAACTGTGTTAGGAAAGGCTAGGGAAACCAGAGCCACTAAGCAAAGTAGCTTTGAGGCTTCTAAATATTTGAAATCCTGGGTCTTCAAGGCCTGCCTGTGGCTTTACCGTAAGTGTTAGGCCAGGAAACGGTCTTCTGGTCTGCTCATGTTCCGCTTTTCCCCTTCTCTTCCAGCTTCTCTGCTTCCATTTTCCTTCTTAGCTCATTTGCTAGGAGTCTTTGCTTTAACTTCCACTGGCTGAACATCTCCCTCAAACACACAGCCATAATGCTGGGACTAAACCCTGCCTTTCAAACTACTCTTGCTGCTTACTACAGCTTGTACCACAAGAAGATCTTTTTCTTTCTGACCCAAAGTGAGCCTGGAGAAATGTCTTGTAATGGCTGAAAGCCTTACATTGGTATCCACAGGCAGAAGGAGAATACAGTGTTACCTGAAATAGCTTGTGAGCACTGCAGTGCTGCTGGGGCAGTGGGAATATGTGTGCAAGGTCTTTGGTACTGTACTCCCACATGTAGAGTGAAGTTCAGGAGTGTTCTCAGGCACTTCTGCCTTTGAGGTTATGTTAGCAAGCACAAGCAGCTAGGGACACTTGATGAAATTTGAATCTGCCTTTTCTTGGTTACTTGCTCCCCCCGTCGAGTGGCAAGAGTCATTGCTAGAGCTGAAACTCATCTTAGTTCAGCCCACGGTAATTAACAGAAATTACTTCATTCTTTTATTACATAGGTAGTGAAATAATGCACCAATGCATACAGTTTTCAAGAGGAAGCCAGAAAGGTGATTCCTGTCTTTGAAACAAAAAAAGGAATTTAGCCAGTGTGTAATTATTCAAGTGAGAAGTTGGTCCTGTCTGTATTTAATATTCTAGAGTGGTATTTGATGTAAATCCTTCCCCAGAGTTCATTACATTAGCTCTTAGCTCAACCTGAGCATGCTGAGTGCCAAGTTCAGCATGGAGCATGTTTTATCACCAAGGAGAATGACGTCAACCTGGTGATCCTGCAGCTCCCCAGCTCAGGGGAGGAAATATGGCTTTGTCTTCAGCCTAAAGATGAAATTGAATATATTTAATAAGATTTTCTTGGTATTTGCAGTGTAAAATGTGTGAGGAATATTGCTTTTTACCTTCAGCAAGAACTGTCCCTTTTTGCCCCCCCCAAAAAAAAGTTCTTTGTAACATTATTCTACACAGAAAATGATTTTTTTTTCCTTTTCGGATCCCTAAGCTTTACAAGCAGACGCCCAGAGTCCTTTGACAGGTGGGTGAAATGAGCTGCAGGGAAGCACAGGGGCTTGTGGGCATCCACATCAGGACATCACAGCAAACCCTGGCTGAGTCCTGGGGCTGCCTGGCTGCTCTGCAGAGAGCTCTGGTGAGGATCCTGCTGACTGCAAAAAA
>VWZU01001231.1:2465017-2485995 GCA_013397095.1 Sterrhoptilus dennistouni
CGTGAGAGGCGCTCCCGCCCCGGGCCCAGGTAAGCGCTGCCCGCCGGGCCTGCTGCCGCCGCCAGGGATGGGCTGCTCGTGCTTTTGTGAGGTAACCCGGGACCCACTGCTGCGGCCTTTCTGGGGCTGTTTAAACCACAGCTTTGCGCCTGGATTTTATTTAGTTTTTATTTAGCTTTTATTCTGCTCCATCTGTGGGATGAGCATCCTCGTGGCAGAGGGCGCAGCCCCATACAGCCATTTTGTGAAGCAGTTTAGGTCTCAGTATCACTTACATCAGAGCAAGTAAAGCTTAAAAAACAAGCCTCTTTGGAAAAGGTTTAAATAAGGCGGGCTAGGACAGCTGAGTCCCAGTATATATTGGCAGCTGAGCGCACCACCATAAACGCGATGGAGAGAAAGTTCAATTAAAAGGCAGTTTTGTGTCTTGGTCTGGCCCAGGACTGCAGTAGAGTGTGAACAGGGAACAAAGCCTCACCTTCACCTGGTTGCTTTGCCGTGTGCTGCTAATGAGTGATATTGGTTATTGTCGGGAAACAAAGGTGGGCAGTAAAAAGATTCAACTACGTTTGAAGACAGGAATAGGGAATTGCCTTCCTGGCTGAGTGGTTAGGCTCTGGAATCAACTTTAGGAGGGCTCAGTCTGTTCGGAGACTTCTCAGGAGTTTCTTGCAGAGATTCATCTGGAGGACTAAGAAAGTGGAGCCAGTGGCACTATATTGACTCCACTGATACTATCCTCCTAAATTAAGTGGTGGATGAACAAGGCCTGCCTGTGAGCTAAAAGTCAGGACCTACTTGATCTGCCTACAGTGATTTAATGGCAGTGAGAGAGAGCAAGTTAAAAGTCATGTGTTTGTCTAGTAAAAGGTTGGTGTGTTTGTTTTAAATCTACATTAAACTGTATTTCAGGGCCATTGTGTTGTCTCTTGTATTTGTGCTTTTGACATGTCTCTCCCGTGTAATTGCTCACAGGCCCTTTGTTCCCAGCTCCAGCACTGGGTGAGGAGGGACACTGGACATGCCTTCGATTATGGTAAGCAATTTGAAAACTGTTTCCAGCCTTAGAAACCTGTGTGACACCAGTGTGGCCTTCTGAAAGGGCTTCACGTGATGCCCTCCAGTGGCAACAACGTGGATTTGAAATCACAGGGAATTGGAAAACAGGATCCTTCCGGCCTGCCCTGAAGGGATTTGGGCAGCCCTGGCAAAGCCCCTAAATTAGCTGCTGGGAGAGGCATGGTTGGGGGTGTTCTGTCCTTTGGCAGTTCCTGATGCTGCAAGTCCTGCAGGGATGCATGGACCAATGCTGCACATTAGGACTGCCTGTGGGCTTCTGCTGACCAAAACCAGAGCTTTAGGCATGAGCTTCTGGCCTTTGCAGAGGACGGATTTTGCTGTGCGCCAGTAAATGCCCATAAGGAAAAGGAACAGGAAGAAAAAGACACAACAGGTACCAGGAAAAATGCAGCTTGCAGCGCATAATGTAAGAGAAAAGGACAACTCCTTTTTAACTGACTGTTGCCCTACCACATGATGTAGTTCAGCCAGAGTTCCTGTATACAGGCCAGAGGTAAGAACTGGTTTTGCCTCATAAGAGATAACCTTTCAATGCAGAGAAATAGATCTCAGATCAACAGCTCAACACAGTTCTCCAAGTTGAGTACTATACGCAGAGTTCCAATAAACTAAATACACCTGGTGAATAAACTGAATACAGACATGGAGGGTTGGTGTGAATTTAAAGCTTAGACCTCTGCAGCAGAAGTGGTGGCCTCCCTGTTAGGGATTTATGTAGAGATTGTTCAAAGCAACAGCTGGTTCTAAAAAACACATGTTGTCAAGTTTCCTTTGCTGTATAAATATTTAGGTGATGGGGTTTGGATTCTTAAGGGAGGAAAATCTTGGGTAAGTGCCAACAGGTGAAGCTTTTATTAAACAGAAATATACAAACTATTTCCCTTACTGTTTTTAACCTAGAAGGCAATTACTGCATATTTGTTCTTTCTTTCAGATAATTCTGTCACTGCCTTAGCTGTCCTGTGCCATGCCTGGTGATGACCATGGGGTCATTCTCCTGAGCAGACTGCTCTGTACTCAGCTCTGCATTCTCCAGTAGATTCACCAAGCTGGCAGCATAACAACGGAGCTGTTTGGTCCTTGTGGAATCACAGTGTGAGGGTGTCTGAGCACCTTGCATTTGGCTCAGAAAATCTGCCCTTGTCCAGGGAGAGGGTTGTGGAGTCCTGGGGACTGGCCAGTTCAGTTCACTAGTTGGAAAGTATTTTGCCAGGTTACAGCTATGGTTTAAACACTTGAGGTGAAAGCTGGTGGTGGGGAGTGGAGTCATGGGTCACCAGTGGCCTTTGTGTATTGGAGGCTCTGTTTGGAAGTTTGGATATCTCTGCTCTGATACCTGTGTGTTAGACTCTTTCAGGTATCTACTTGAAAATAAAAGTGGAGCTCTCAGTTTTTGGCTGATGGGGTAAAACATGTTCCAGCTGATAGAAGTTGGTTGGACCCAGAGTAAAGGAGTACATTTTAAAGCAAAGAATGGTGCTTTCTAACCACTTCAATCTCCTGCACGGAAGCTGCACCCTAGAGCTGCTGTTCCTTGGAATGGCCATACCAGCATCAACAGGGCACACATAGCCACAAGCTGCTCTGCTCACTGGCAGACAAAGCAACTGAAAGTCTCTGGCCTGCTTACAGCAGGTCTGACAAAGTGACCATAACAACCTTTTCTGCCTTGAAAATACCTTAATTCCTAGTAGGGTAAGAAATGACCCTGTGCTGGTAGAGCTAAACACATCTTCTGAGGCTTTTGAAACTGATATCCAAGAGCAGATGGTACCAATCTCTGCAGTCCGACATACTCAGCTCCTGTTTTTGTGGTTTCTAAAGGCCTGTTTTGGCAAGACTTTTTAAAGCTATTTGAGAAAGAACAGACAAGCTTTTGACACACAGTTCTATGTAAAATCTCTTCAGTTCTGCCAGCGGCGTTTATTTGTAGAGACCCTGCATATTGTAGAGGCCACTGCTTGTTCCTGGCAATTCCCTAGAATGGAAACTTGAACTAATGTTTTTTGTAATGAATGTACAATAAATCTGTGGAAAAAGCTGCTGTGTTAATGACTCTTGATTGAGTTCAGGTAGTTTTGACATATATAGATGAGGCTGTTCAGAGCTGGCCAAGCCTGCTTGACAGGCAAGGCCTGTCTTGATTGGTGTCTGGAAATGAAACCCAGACATGGATGTCTCAACTGTGTGCAGAGCCAGAGTCCTTCCAGCCTCACTGGACACCCAAAGCTTCAAGGGCACAGCACTGGAGTGGAATTCTTCAGTGCTGAGGGGGAGAGCAGATCTGTGAGTGTGGAGGGAAGACACCCAAGTGGAGGTGAGCATAGCTAAAAAGAAGCAGCTAAAAATGTTGGTTTAGGCTTTTCTATAAGGACAATCAAGCACTCTGAAAACCTGTTTATCTTTTTTTCCCTTTGGAAAGGGGTGAATGAATGAGAAGCGTTCTGTAAAAATTACATATCTGAGACTGGGCTGCAGGCTTGGATATTCCAGGAAGCCTCACTGGGTGTGTGCGCACTAACAGTTCAAACACAGGGGAGGTGTATTTGATTATCTTGTGTCACAGACTTCACATAGCAAGAACACTTGATTGGGAGATCAGCTTCATGGCTGGAGTGTTTTCAGCTCTTGCAGCTGTACAGTGATTATGCCTTTTGCTATTTTTGCTTTTCTTCATGTTTTTAGCTCTTGAGTAGACCCGGGAGTAGAATTAGCGATTGCTTTGGAATTGGGGAGTTTCCTAGGCTTCAGGTGGGTGTTGGGGGAACCTATGATTCAGCTGCCACTGCGGTGTCATGACAGCATCTCCTCTGAGAAGGATGGTATCCATTTTTAATTTCAGCATGCTGATTCTGGGATGCTGATGTGTGGCTTTTTGCTAAGATCCTTTTTGCAAGAGGATGTAAACTCCCGAGGGCTCAGTCTTGGCAGCTGGTTTGGGTCAGGGTCGCCTTGCTCTTACTAGGGGGAAACAGGTGGATTGTAGGGAGTATGATGGAGCAGTTAATGCTGAAAGAGGGCATTGCTCAGGGCAGGCTACACATAGGTGTGGTAGCTGCAGAACACAGGTTATGGCAGGGCAGTCCATGGGGGTGTTGTAATTCCAGTATGTATCCTTAAGATACCAGGTGTTTCCAGTGCAAAGCAAGGGTGGACATAATGCTGGAAGTGTGAGTTGAATGTGTAAAGGTGCTGGGCAAGATCTGCATTGAAAAATGACAGTCTGCAGTTCTCGTAATCTAGCAGGATGCCAATCCTTCTGGGGGGTATAGTAATTCTGATATCAGGTGTCATCCCACTGTGCAGGAATTCATACTTGTGCCTGCAGGTGAGAAAAATAAACAACAGAACTGAAGGCAACCTGGCTGTTCTCAAAGGGAAGCACTTTGTGCACACAGGTGCCCAGGCTGCTCATGAGAGTCAAAGGGGAGAGCCAGCAGTGCAGCTGAGGCAAGAGGGGAGCTGGCATTTCTGCAGGCAGGTATGACATACTTCCATAGGTAGGACAGAGATCAAAACTAGTTGGCTTTAGCCTGTTACGTAGTTTCTGGATTACATTAATCTATTACTGTCTTCCCACTGAGGTTTTTGGTAATGTTTTACAGCTAAATTCTACAACTCTGATTTTATCCAAATTTCTTTCTGCGACTGCTTGTTTCAACGTGACTTTTCGTTGCATGATTTACCAAAGAGACCCTTCAGCTTGATTCACTAGCACCCTCCCAGAGTCAAGGGAAGTGCGTGCTTTGAAGATGCAAATCTGCAAAAACAAGTTCTGAAGAAAGGAAGTTGAACAAAATAGCCTGCTCCAAATGCTTCTGAAACGTCCTAAAGAAGTGTGAGGATTTGCTTAAGCATTCCAGTATCCTTCCAACAGCAGTTTACAGTGACAGCAGTGGAATGTCAGAGGCCCTGGTACCTGGTCTGAGCTGATATAAAATCTCTGGCTGCTCTGCCTGCAGGTGTAAGAGGTGTTCCTGTCAGAGACCTGCAGCCTCCACAGCCCTTACCTTGAGGGTGTGATGATGTGCCTCATGCACCAGGATGAGTTGTTTGCCCCTAGGTGACCATGTCTTGGAGTGTTCTCAAAAGCCACACCAGTTCTGTACTCTGTATCTTCTTCAACTTCCACCTCCCAGTAATGCTTTCCTGGAAATGGGATCAGACTGCCCAGGATTGCAATACATCTGTGGGAGACAGACAGGAATATGTGTTTTGGCAGAGCCTCTCTACTATAATGCTCTTTACAGTGTTTAGATATGTTCAGGTATTTATATACCTGGACATTACATAGCAATAAACAAAAGGCCACTTCTGCTGTCTCCTTAACAGTGCAGTGTGGATTTTTGACTCCAGTGAAATCCCCATGCTGAGGAGCTGGTACCCAGCCTGCAGGTTTCTTTGTGACACCTGCTCTGTTTTTACTTGTGCGTAGCTTTGTATAAATGAGTGTCCTGGGCACTTCCAGAACAGGGAGAACAGCATCCCATAGTGCCTGGGTTTTCTGGAAAAGTTAATGGTTGTTAGAAAAGAGAGTGCTCTGATGAACGCCAGCATAGCAGGGAAAGAAAAAGTCTACAGATTCTGCATTTCCTTTCCAAAAAGCTCAGGGTTTTGAATGTCATTCACCATTAGGAACTGAACACAGTAACAGCATGAAGTTCCTGGGGCAGCTGGGGAGGAGGGAACCTGCCTACACCGTTTGGAGAGATTAGGAAGAATTGAACACTGTAGGAGAACTTGTAATATGCTGGGTACCTGGGCCATCAAATGTATGATAGGAACCATGCAGAAAATAACTCTTTTGAAAGTTTGCTAGTAGAGACAAAGACCATGTACTACAGAGAGACCCTTCAGCTTGATTTACCAGCACAGTCTTGAAGTCAAAGGAACTGGGTGCTTTGAAGATACCAGTCTGTGAAAATACAGGTTCTAAAGCAAGAAAATTGGGCAAAATAACCCACTCCAAATGCTTCTGAAACACTCTTAGGAGGGCAACGTGAGTCCTGTAAGCTTACATCTCAGCTTTTTCTCAGGAAAATACACAGTGCATTAGCTGTCATTGTCAAGGGGACAGCAGGCTTCAAACACACACAACTTTTATGTTTCTCTGGCAGTGTCTAAAGTTTTAAGTTACAAAGGAAAAGGATGTTGCTGGCAGACACTAAGCTCTTCTAGGCAATGCTGAGAGAGAGCTGCACTCATCATTTGGAGGGCCTGTTGTGTGAGGATGGGCATGCACAGCACAATAGTTGTACTCTGCCTCTGCAGCTGCACTTGCTTGGATCAAGTCAACTGTACAGTTCATTGCAAGTGCATGTAAATGTCTTGGGAACAACTTAAAGGCTGCTGAAATCAGAACTCAGAGGGGCTGTGTTGCTACAGCTTGAGAAAGAAAAGGAATGATGCAAAATGGATGGGTAAACATCTGTGAACAAAACATGACCATAATAATGAGAACTGCAAAGCTACCAAGGCAAACCTGAGCTGCCCTGAAGAAGCAGTTACAAAATATATCACCCACATCAACCTAGGAAATCACACAAACTTCAGAAAAAAGAGTTGAAAGAAGAGTTTGCCATGTGAATTCCTTAGGAGCTTTTTTTGTTTCTTGTTGGATTTGTTTTTTTGTTTTGGGGTTGGTTTTGGTTTTTTTGGGTTTTTTTTTTGGTTTGGTTGGTTTGGTTTCAGTATCTTGGTTTGAATGAGATTTGTGAAAGTTCATAGTAGTACTAAAACCTCAGCCTTTGAACGAGATGAGTGCCAGCTCTGTCTGTTTATGTGAAACATAAAAGCATCCCATAGAAGTGGGATGAAATCCCATTTAACATTACCATGATGGCTTTAATGAAAATGATCACCAGTCTCCCAACTCTCTTCTACTGAGCCCTCTAGTAGGACTGCATTTCCATGGAGGGAATCAATTGTCGACTTTTATTATCCTGCATCTGCAGATGCCTGTCCTGGTTATATGATGTTTCTGTGGTTTTGATTGGAAATATGTATTTTGGCAAGCTTAGTCTCTCACTTCAATGGCAAAGGGCCTATTTCTTTTTTGAAAGTAATACCTGTTGGTCCAAATAGTATCAGTTATATCTTTCAGCAAGAGATAAGTTTTCAGATCCTTCTCCTTTCCTTAGCATTTGTTATGGCCCATAAATACCTGTTCAAATTTAGCTCAGTGTGCCAGACATGTAAGTAGGCTTGTACATAATTGTGGCTGCTGCATCTGTAATCCTATTTAAGAACTTGCAGTAATTTCCAAGTTCCAAAGAGCAGCTGGAGAGAGAGATTTCAACTCAAAAAATTAATCAGAGCTGCTGAAAGCCCCATTAGACATTTCCTGGCATCTGTTAAAAGAACCAAAGAAACTGAAATGCCCCTGAATACCTTGTAAAGCTGTTATCATAGACAGGCAGATCACACTCTGGGTTTTCCAGTTCATCACATGAAATGGTAAATCCATCATCTAGAATTGCCAGTAAAGGATGGGCTGTGTCCTCATTAAGGTAGAAGCAGGTGCCTGCAAGAGAAAATGCCTGAGGATAACTCCAGTAACTCCTTATAACATTAGAATTGCAGCAAGGGTGTGATGAAATGTTTGGATCCACAAAAAGATTCACCAATGCTCTAGAACGAATCTGCGGCTGACATTGAGAGGACAAGATCATATTTTTAAAGTTTTTCTAATAAATGGCTCTTTTACAGCTTAACACTGTTTAGTTTCAGCCTTGTGAAAAGCAGAGGATTTAGCTTGGTTTTGAACCCTACCAGGGCTCAAAGCTGCAGGCATTGTGCAGGAAGTATCTATTCAGAGATGAGAGGTCCTCCCTGCAATGGACTGTCTGGTTTCAAGTAATCTATTTTTACTCACTGAAATGAGACGGCCTCACTCCTCCACATAAATGCTGGGCAGTTTGAAGAAAAGGTTCCTCATGCTTCAGCACCTCTCTTGTCAGACCAGCCCTCAGAGAGGTAAGTCCAGCCCAGGATAAATATGCTTCTGCCTTTCTTCCTGGGGACACTTCACAGAGCAGGTCTGACACACTGCAGCCTGAGGAGCAGCCACTATTGGCACAGCTGCTGTTTGTAGTTAGTGCTTGTTTATCCACCCCAGAAAGGATCAAAGGCTATTCACAGTGTTGGAGGTGGGTTCTTGCAGCTGACAGATCAATTTGCATCAGCTGTTTGCATAATGTAGACTCCGAGAAGATAAATCTCCCCATGGTAATCCCAAATGAAATCATTATAATCAAACTGCAAGTTACTTCATTGCAAATACAATACAAACAATGACAGGGCAATTACAGGCATGTGCTGCTGAAAACAAACACATGCTGTGCAAACAGAATGGGCAATTTCAAATATTGGGTTTGATTTAAGCAGTTGGAATACACACAAACAATGGTAACACAATGACAGCCTTCCTCTCCAGGGATTTAAGGATGAGCATTTCTTTTCTGTGGTGTCACTGCTGTGTGGCAGACAGGTTTTTTAATGAAACGTAACTTTGTGTGGTCATCTTGCTGAATAAATACAATTTTCAAATGTCTCACAGCAGATAAGTGCAGAAAGAGACATAGATAAGGTGTGAACACATCCGTGAGTGGTGTGGGAGATTTGAGATGAGCAGTGAAGTTGCAGTGTGATTGCAGCAGTGATGAAGGTGAGCACTCATGTCTTCTAAATGGTTCTAGAAAGTGCTGTCTCAGCCATGATTTCCAGCAGCAGCTTCATTATATGGTAATTTCTGAAGTAAAATCACCCTACAACTTTCCTCATTGGTGTGTCAGTACTTTGCAGGCTGGCAATATGTAGGTGTTGAGTTGACACTGTCTTTAAAAATGTTTAGAAATTAGTAACTTTCAAGTATCAAACATACCAGAGAGCAATAATATAAACTACAGAGCTAAAGCAATGCACTTATTTTTACAAGTTGTTTTTTTTCATTCCTAAAAGATTACCAGGTGTGTAATTAGATGTAAGAGATTAAGACTTGGTCCAGAGGCCATTGAAACCAGCAGGAATCTCTCTGTTAAGAGAATAGATGCTACAGTAGGCTGCTGGAGTTGTTTCAAGCTGTACAGTACCTGTGGTGTGTATCAGGACCGGTTCACTTCTTTCACTGGAGCCACCCAGGTTTTGGGCTCTAACACGGACATGATACTTTTGTGTTGGCTGGAGGTGAATTAGGACTTCACAGTTAGGGATCCCAACAATAGATCTACAGAAAACAAATCCATGGAAAATGGTAGGGTAGAAAACAAAGGTAGGTCTTTGAAATTATTTTTCTGAGCAACAAAGAAGAAATTACACTTCAACTTGTCTTGTAACCAATCAACAAAATTTTACCTTGTACAGTTGTCAATAGCAGGGAAAGAGAGAGATTGTGACAGACTGCAGATTTTTACTTTTGCTTCTGCCCTTTTCTCATACCCATAATTCTCATATAGTAATTTTTGATTAACATTTTACGACTAATTTTACTAAGAGGATTGGTTGTAAATGCAAATTCACCAGAAGGTCATGGGTCCCATCTGATGCCACACGATTGAAATGGTTTCATCTCTACAGGTCATGGGCTCAATAGAAGAGTAACTCACTCAGTAATAATATCATCATTTTCTTCATCTATCAGCTTGGACAATTCAACTGTGTAGGAATCAACAGGATTAACGTCTCTGGATTCCCAGCACACCAGTGCTGCATTTTCACAGCTTCGGATCTTTTTATTCTTTATGGTAGGTGGTGAAGGAGCTAAAAAGGAGGCAAAAGAACAATTCTAAGCTGTTGCTTGAAGATGTTTGCAAACAAGATGCTTTAAGGCAAAAAAATAGAAAAATGTTGTTTGCTAATACTATATAGTTAAAGAAACCTGCTTCCCCAATGGACAATAAACAGCAGGTAGAGTGATTAACAGTGCTATTTAAAGACTTCATTTAGACTATAAAGGTCCCAAGAGAATTAAACAGAGAAGGAACATAAAGACTGATTACACAACTGTTTTCTATCATTAGTTTTATCTTTGTCATAAAGGTGTATCTCTGTTCTGAGATGTCAAAGACATCTGGAACAAGCACTCGAAGGTCTCACACTGACTTGTTCAATCTGATGTCAGGATTCAATGTCCTAGACTGAACTGCTGTTAACAAGAACAGCATAATAGGTGAATCTACAAAATACCTATAGGCCAATAAAAGGAGAGCTGGGATTCATCTGGCAGAACCAGGAAACTTGAACTTTATTCACAGCTGGTATACATGCTTGTATTTAAATAAGTCATTTTGTCTCTCTGCTTTTTTTTCTCTCCACTCTAAAAAAGGGACAGTTGGCATGATGGGCTCTCCAAATAAAAGTAGGGAATTCCCATGCAGTCAGTAGGCTTGCATCAGAAGGAAGAAAGTGCCCAGAAAGCATAAGTGACATAAAATCTAGATGTGATTTTGAATTTCATTATGAAGGTTACAAATTCATATGAATAAAATATTTTTACCTGTTACATAAACTGCTCTTTCACTTGGTGGACTGATACCGGAGGCATTTAAAGCACTGACCCAAAATTCATACTGTGTGTTTGGCAACAGATCAGTAATGGTGCAGTATGTTTCTTTGACTTTTAGTGTGTGCTCTGAAATGACAACAACAAAGCATTTACAGTGCCCCACAGTTCCCCACTCTTCCCCAAGGCTGCATCACACAGTAAAGTTGGGGTGGATTGTTTTGGGCGCTGAGTTCAAGAGAGCTCCTTGTGCTCCACACCCTTTGATCAGGCAGTTTCAGGATGCCTTCCTCTAAAGCAGCGTAAATCAGATGGGACAAGAGCTGAAGCTATTTTACTGCTCATTTTTTGTTCCTCATCTTTTATAAAATTTGGATAGTTTCTGCTTTTCTTTCTCAACTGGCCACTGGCACTCTACTAGCTTCCACTTTTGAAGGTTCTGCAAGAACAGTATTAACAAAGGCAGTTTTGTCACAAGGCTGGGGCATTTTAGTTCTGTGGTTCTTGTTCTTTGTGTGCCTGTGCATATTAGGGAGTCACAGCCTATTATTAGCACTAAGATAAGCTATAAAATCATCTGGGGGTTTCAGGGGGAGTGCTGATGGTATGATGATTTGCTCTTTAAAAATACTGTGCTTTGTCATGGATGCAGCACATGTGTTCTATTGCAGTGTCCACCCTCCAGAAATCCTTATGACTTCATCCACTGTCCCCTTCCCATTCCTGCTATCCCTGCTGCTGCCATGTCCTGTCTTTGCTCCTGTGATGGGTCCTGCTGCAGCTGGCAGCATGGCAGACCTGGCAGGGGAAGAGGGACAAAGCAGATGGTGATGGCAGATATGACATCTGCCATTTTGGTGGCAGACAGAATGCACAAGACATGCAGAGGCTGTCTGTTTTTGCCAATGGGCTGAGGTGTGCCCTTGGGCCCAGGCCTCCTTACCTGCCTGCTCATCACTGTGCCTCTCATTGCTCACTGGTTTGTAGCACAGCTGGTAGCACTCCACAGTGTCATCTGAGAAGAGGCCCCAGCAAACCCTCAGTGAAGTGCCAGTGGCTGCATTGGGAGCCTGGGGATTTATCATAGGGGCACAAGGAGCTGCAAAGGGAAAAACAGGTCAGTTTTTGAATGTATAATCGTGGTTTGTTGTACCTCTCCCCTCACAAAGGTGTTTGCACAAAGCCTTGGCACTGAATAGGGTCATATTCCTCCATTCCTCCCACGTGGAGGAAAGTCGGGAGCTGACTCTGTAAACAGTTGCAGATAGTCAGGTCACTGGTGTGTGAGAACTAGTCTTGCTTCAAATCAAAGTCAAAACAACAAAATTAATAAGCCTCAGCCAACCCCTCCTCTGTAAACTCAGCCTCCCCTGCTCTGAGGGCTGTTCCAGTGAGCCCAACATCTGCCATGCCAGCACTGCTGCCAGCCACCCTGGGGATCAGGGAAAAGCTGTACAACCGGGGGGCATCAGCACAAGCAAACAAGTACCAAATGCTGTTTTATATTAAGAAAACACAGAACTGAGTGTAAAAAAAAATAATGTTCTTTCTCACCATTTGTGATGCACCAAAAAAGATTTTAAATTTTAGGCCTTTTTTGGTTATTCAGAATTTGTTTCTGTTGTGCTGTTTCCTGTGGATTATGGGGAAAAATTGTTTGCTAAATAGCAGAGGAATAAGTCACTGAAATCTGTTTATCAAGAGAAGCTGTGTAAGTTATTTAAAGCAGTCTGGAGTTCATCTCTATTTTGTTCAAGCAACTACCAGGTAAGACAAGTTATCACTGACTACGTGTGCCTGACCCCTCAACAGAAGGGGGTAATCTTAATAAGTCTTCTAGGAAATCATCCAGCAAAAACCAAAGAAGCCCCAATTTAGCAGTAATTCTGGTAATTTTATATTGAAAACAAATGGAAATGAAAAATCCAAAAATATCTTCCACTGTCTCTGTATATATAGGCAAATAATAAAAGAGCTAGAAGAAAAACTAGGGAGAAGTTAATTCTGCCTTTGCAGATCTCCTTTAAAAAAGGTAATGTTTAATATATATCCTTACTTAAATGTAAATAGGTGTGAAATAGTGATCAGTTAGGAAGACTACCTGGAATAGCATTAATGGAGTTCATTAGTTGTTCAACTTCAGAGACATCTATGACCCGCTCTTCAAAGTCTGGCAGTGTTGAAAGCTCTAAATCCACTTCTTTCTTTAAGAATTCTTCCAACCTGTAATTGTAGGGGAAAAAAATAATGTCTAACTGGAAGTGCCATAGTATTGGGGATATCTATGATGCCTATTTGTAAGACAAAAAGAACAGCAGACTCCAAATTAACTTCTATTTCCTTAAAACACCATTTTCATAGCTGTACAAGCTCAGCCTCATTGTGCCTATAACTTCGAGATCACTATATTAATACATAAATAAGCCTGTTACAGTATATTTAGGGAGCTCAGTTTTAGTCTCATTTGGATCCAGAGTGTTTCTTTCAAGAGCTTTAGCAATCCTGTTTCTCAGTGAAATTAGTTCCTTATGACTAAGCTGAAAACACTGATTTATTCAGGCTCTAACTCTCCTTTAAGATTTCTTGAAATTGGATCCAAACAAGTGTTGAGTGTTAACTTTCTTATACCAACTTTTTCTGATGCACTTTAAAACAAAAATACTAAATATTTCAATAGCTCTAGTGGGCTTAGACAACATTTGTGTGCCTGAACAAAGTCCAGAACATGCAAGCATCTCCAATAACCTGTCCAATTAGCAGGAAGAAATGTGACAAAAAATCCCAGACTGTGATACTACCTGTCAACCATGGTTACTGCTGCCTGTTGGAAAAAAAAAGAGAATGTGTTAGAGGTAGAAAAGTCCAGAGTCAGACTACATCATGCTGTTGGTCTGTCTTGTACAAATTGCCCTAAATGCAGCCCTTGGGGTGAAGTAATTGGCTCTCAACCAACTCTGGTTGAAAAAGCCAGTCCTTTCTATTCTGTCTATGAACAGATCTTGGCAGAATTTACAGTAAGACAATGAGCAATATCAGGTAGTCATCTGTGCCTGCCCATCTAGACTTTACACTAATTCCTCCCTTGGTTGTCCAAAGTGCCAACAGATCCCTCACAAACTAAAACCAAAGTCAGCTGGGCAAAGGAACTCAGTGAAATTATCTGTGCTGGAAGGAGTCTGAGCAGTGCATGGAACTGGAAGACAGCTGTAACAGTCCCAGGCAGCTGGAAGCTCAAGACCAACATGCATTTCTTGATGAATAATGGTTCTTAGGGGCAATGTAAAACTGTTTACAAGCTAAGGAAAAAACAAGTTTATTCCAGAGATGAAGGGGAATGGGAAAAGTCAGCTCATGTGAAGAACTCAGCATGTTGGAGTCACAGCAAACTGACCCACTGGAGCTGTTATGAGATTTATTTGTTGTCCAGTTCAGAAATTACTGTTACTGTGCTACAGAAATCCTCCCACCCACCTTAGTCACAGGACACCTCAGGGGAGAGCAATCACTCATCATCAGTGAAAATTCTGATTTTTTTCCAATTATTTCTCTACCCGGCAAAGAAAAATACCTTCTTGACACCACCTCAAGAGTGGGATTTCATCCATCATTATGCAGGAGCTCTTGACATATTTCAGCTGAACTTTCCTCCAAAATGAGCAAGAAAAGGAAACATCTTCCTAAGTGATTACATCAGCCTGCCTGCTGTGAGCCCAGAATAGACAAGACAGCTGAGCCTGCACAAGGCAAGGAACACTAAGTGCTTCCAGAGTTTTCCCAGATAAGCATTTCAGCAAGATACCTTCTCTCTGAACCCCAGTGTGACTCACAAATCAATGAGCATCCAAATTACAAATCTGCTTCTGCATTTTGCCCCCACTCTGTTGCCCTACTAAGTCAATGCCACCATGCCAAGCACCTGGAGGAGTGACAGCACCACGGACTGTGCACCCCAAATTCTCCCTAGCAATAAGGCTGCTTGGGACTTCTCAAATGGGGACTACTTGCAAACAGCCAAAAGCACTTTGACAGTTAAAGCTCTTTACCTTCATGAATTCAGCTTTGTCATTTTCCAGGAAAAGCTCCTGGGTTTCATCTGTCAGCTCTTTGCAGGTGTCAAGATGTTTCCCACAACTGACCAGCTGCTCATACAGAGCTTCCAGCTTCTGCCTCTTCTCTTCTCCCAGTGCTTCCAGCTGCTCTTCATACTTCTGAGCAAGCACTTGCACTGCATCATTGTAATGCACCTCAAAGTTCTCCTCCTGCCTCCCAAAATTTTCCTGCAAGGTATTTGAGGTATTTGTACCTTGGCAACAAGCCTGATCCACAGGTCATGCAGAGGAAAATCCTACTCTGGTATGCCTAAACTTCTCCTTACCATAGAGGTAATATGTCATGATTTAATTCACAAAACTAGAACACAGTACCAGTACACAGAAGCTGTAATTCGACTTATGTCCATTTTTAGGGGTTTACTCTGATAATTCACCCCCACCAAAGCACAAAACTGTTGGATTTTGTTCCAGACATAAGAGCAACAGAAATTACAAGAACAATGACTTAAGGCAACCTAAACCCAGGGAGCACAACTAGGATATATCCTAGCCATAATCTTACAAGCATTACCACCAACACAGTCAAGCACATCCTTCCATGAGAGAAACCATGGCAACTCAGTGGGATCCATGGATTTGTGCTGAGGGAGCTGGGCAGCTAATGCTGGTATCCTCCTTCACAGCTGGAGAAAGCATTAGGATGGAAGATTTAAGGAGCAGGCAAGTCTTTACTGCCAGCAGCTGCCCACTGTTCAGGCACCAATGTCCCCCTGTGCCACATGCAGCAGAGAAAAGACTGTAGAGCCTTGAGTTATTGCTTCAGTTTGAACTTGCTGCCAGCTGATCTCCTTCCCCTGGAGCCAAGTTGACAGCAGCCGAGTGGGAGCACAACTCTTGAAGTCATCAGCTTGAAGCAGCTGGTCGCAGGATTTGCCTGGATCTGACACTTGTGTGAATGGAGCCAAGGGGACACAAGGGCTGCACTCTGGATGGACTAGTTAGATCACAGCTCTCTGGCCATTTAAAACTAAGATGACCTGAGTGGGTGTCACTTTATTTCTGAATGCAAATTTCTGTGCAAATTATAAATGTGGTTTTACTAGCCCACTTAAAAAAAATCTTTAGGATTAATTTTCCTGAGTACTTCAGTCTAGACAAACCCCAAGATAACTCTGTGCTCTATTACTGTAAGTACCTCATTAACAATGGAACACTATGAATGTCAAAACTGTTTAACCCCACTACTGTAAAGTTAGCCCAAGAGAAAATGAGTTACCTCCACAGTGATGAAGATCTCCTCCAAATGGCTGGCAACATTTTCCATCTGAGCAATCTGTTCTTCCAATTTGCACATGTTTTTATGGATCTCCTCCTACAAAACACCTAGTGTGATTCTTACTGTCTGAAGACTGTTTTAGAGGCACCACAGTACACCTGTGTTACTCTCACCTTTTCACTTTCCACAGCACTGGGGAGCTGAGCAACCTCATGATCCTTGTGTTCACCAAATAGTTTGTCGAAAGCTCGGATTGGTATCTTGCAGGTAGAACAAAAAACATCTGCTGCATCTTCCTCTTCCTCCTCCTCACTGACAGCCTGACTGTTCCACTCATCTGACACGCCACCACTGCTTAGCCCCCCTGTGGACCATATGTTGCTTTCAGCCTCATCATCTGCTCTGGCTTTGCTCTGATTTTCACCTTGAGAAGCCTCATCAGGAAGTCCTTGTTGCTTTGTGCTTTGACTTGGATCTTTCACTGAAGAGCTGCTTTTTGATGTGTTATATATGGAGCCCTGTGATGCTGCTTTTTCTGTGCGAGCAGGTGGCCGTCTGCTCTCCACCTTCTGCAGATGTCCTCCAAGAAACTCAAGCTCTTTTTCTCTATCCTCATCAAGTCCATACATCTTAGCCAGCTCTGCAACCTCCTTTTCCAAGTCATAGCCAACTTCTTGTGGTCGCTGAACTTTTTTACTACTCAATGCAGATTCCCTTCTTGTATCCCCCAGAGATCTGTCTCCTCGACCAGAGAGCTCTTCAGGAAAGATATCAAATCTGTCCTTTGATCCATAAAGATCCATGTGATAAAATATCAAACCTTCAGTCTCAGTGTCACTAGACTCTGGGACTGGTGGGGAAGCTGAATGATCGCGTGACTGGCCACTAGTCTCATAGTCTCTCGTGCTGCCAGATCTGGATGACATTGGTGTCCTCAGGGAGGCTTTTGAGATGATGAGTCTCAAGCTTGTAAAAGATAAGAAAGAACTTTAGCTACATATTAGATATCAGGATTGAGTTTTTCTGGCTTAGAAGTATATAGATAGAATAGATTTGGCTGAGGACTGCTCAGGTCCTGGAGGTAGGGATGGGAGAGACCAAAGTCACTAGCTTTGCTCCCTAAGTGAAGCTTCTGAAGGGAAGCCACAGGAAGCTTGTTTTCTGCTCACCTCAGTGCAAAGCACAGCAGAGAGCTGTCTCTGGTGCGCATCCTCTTTTCTGAGTACCTCATCTATGACCCTGATGCCTGATTTCCAAACTGTGGAGTAGTCCTGTCCTCAGATCAACACTGTGAATGTCCTTCAGGCACAGTTAGTGCTGTTCTGTGCAATTGGGAATGGCCTGGTTTGAAGACTGTTCACCCTTCAGCTGCTGTCAAGCATGTTTTCTGAACTGTCAGTCAGGCATAATGTAGAATGTCCTCTGTTGTGACCACTGATGCCACAGAACACGCTAGAAAATTCCCTGAAAAGTCCTGTTCTGTATTTTTCAAGTTGCTGTTCTTAATACTGAAACTTGAGTCCAGGTCTTGGGTCTTTTCTAAAAAATACCACAGAGAAAACATATTGCCCTTTGGGGCGTCTCATGTGCTGCGGAAAACATACATTTTAACCTACAAAGCATCCAGTAACTAGGGAGAAAGGCAGGCCATCGACCTCTGGACTGAGAGATGCCTGCTCTGACTCAAACCTTGCACATTTTGTCTATTCTGTGCAAGGAGGGAGGTGTGAACAGAGCATGTGCAGATGACATGCAAAGCTGTATGATAAAGCAGATGCACGTGGGACAACACTGAAAGTGCAAAGGCAATTTTAATGCTGATTCCCCAAGCCCACTCTTCCCAACCAGCCTGTATTAACAGCAGTGAAATAATGCCAGTACGGAGTCAGAGCTCTCTCTGAGCTGAAATGTCCCCACAGCCCTCCACTGCTCACCAGCATGAATGGAATCATAGCTACAAAGCTACTCAGATCAATTTTATCAGCAGTTTAGTACCACAAGCAAAAGATTTCATTGAAAGATTTCAGCTTCATATCAATTAACCTGTAGGTTCATCTAGTCCTAGGTAAGTGAAGCACATGAAAACTTTAAAATCACTTTCTTACAGAAGAAAAAAAGCCAAAAGATCAGTCAGACATCAATGTTACAGAGCTTCTGGATAAGCTTTCACATAAGTTTGCTTTCAAACTACTATTTATGGTCTTTTTAATTTTGAATAGTTGCTATTACCTCAAATTTATTTCATCAATATTTTACTAATTTTCCTGAGAAATGCTTAGCTAACAGAGTCAACACAATCACTGACTTAGGAGAAAGCAATTTCCCAAACCAGTGAAAAATACTGAGACATTTTGCACTCTCTGGTTTTATATCTCTGGCTGAGTCCAGCCCTACAGATCTGTAAGAAAACCCACACAGAAGTTCATTATTTGTCTTCTGGCACTGCAGACATGGGTGTGGATTCTACAGCCAGCAATATCCTACTACAAATAAAAACACTGAAGTTAGGCAGAAATACTATTTTCGCTAAAGGCAATAAAATAAATCATGCAGATTCTAACATTTTAAACAGAGAAAAGGTCTTAACACATACCAGAAAACGTTGTCTGGCTCCCGCAAAGACTTTTTCCCCCATAATTAAAACAATAAGGCTTGTTTTAGAAGCTACTACTAATTAGAAAAGTGAATTAACATTTATTTTTCCTACCAAAATGAAATGAAATAAATTAAAATGAGCATAATTAAGCTTGTCTGCAATCCTGCTGCCTAAATAAGATTTTCAGATGATTGCTCAGTGTTTGCTTGCTTTGCAGGCACAGATAAAATTACATGAAGCACATTTAGATCCGTGACCGTCAGTTATCGTAAATACATAACAAAGAATGTTACTACCTAAAAACTTGCCTTCTATCTTATGACGTCATAAATTCTTCTGATAGCTCAGATGGCATCAAAGTTAACTTCTATTCCCCCTAGTAAAAATTAATTCACAGGAAAGCAATTCCTTGCCACTTTCCTATAACTGCAGTTGGAAGACTTATTGCAGTAACCTTACCCTGCCTCTTTGCTCAGATAGGGGCATGCCAGCAATGAGCAATGGCACAAATATAGATGTGCCCCGGCTGTCCTTCAGCAGTGTGCTACTTGAGTGTCACCAGGATGAATGTCACACACTGAGAACAGGCTCTGAAGGTTGATTCCAGGATCCGAAGTACTTAGAACAGTTACAGAGAGCCCTCACTAAAGCCAGAGTGCCTCTCACTTTTGGAGGTGGTATTAATAAACACTGCCGAGTGCATTCATTGCCTCTGGGTGAGATTTCCAAGGCTGGGGTGTTAGGCAGAGTATCTTGTGTGGGATACAGAAAATGTACAAACAACTCACACGGCTGGACATGTGTTTACAGAGTTGCACAACTTAATGGAAGTACCTGTTCTGTTCTTTGCAAACACTTACTGGTAAAGTCCTCTCTCAAATTAGCAGGAACTTTTCTATGGGGCTGATTTGAAATCATGATCCTATATTAGGAAAAAAAAGGAGAAAATTTAGAATTTAGAAAAAAAAATTACACTGTTGCATGTGCTTCTTATACATATCCATACATCCTCACCCTGTGTGTGTACACCAGACCTCTGGAAAGCTAATTATGGTGAAGACAGCGGACAATGGCCTGCTAGGGAAGTTCTAACAGAAACAGATTCCTTCAGTCTGTGCTCAGTAGGGGTCGACCTGATAAAAAACAGGCTGTGTATTACCACTGATTATTGTGGCTGCTGTAGCCACTTGAGCTTTGTGAATCTGCTCAAACCCACAGCTGCCCAGCACACACAGGCTGCTGTGAACATGCTACCATGGCAGCCCTGCCAGCAGTAGATTTTAAGCACGTTTGAGAATGCTGTATTATATATGGCTTGAGCTCAGGGGACACCACAAGGGACAATGTCTATTAGATCTTGACACAGCTCTGCTTTTTTCTTCTTTTCCAATTATCTTGGTGTCATTTCCTCACTTTTCTAGCAGTGCAATTGTTTGCTGTTCAGTGAGGAATCACAAGTTAATTGCCCATGTAGGCACGATCTCATTACCGCTAACAGTGCTTCTATCCTCTGTGAGATTAGAGCAGAAGTGTTTTCACATAAGTGATGCAGCCCTTGCTGAAACGTTAACATTTATGCTGTCTGACAGATTTGATTAATTTTTCAAATGAGAGCTTAATTTTGCTTTGTGTTAAGTTACGCTATCTTGTAGGCCTTAATTTCTCAAAAAATTAGCAGTGTCAGCTTTGCCGCCGAAGACCGGATTATAACATTTGGTGGATAGTGAATTACATTCTGCCTTGGACACGGGGCAGAATAAGAGAGCAGTGGCACTGCTCTTGTTCAATCACCCCGCTGCTCTTTGTGACACTCGGTGACTGAGGCAGCGTTTGGGTGGTGTTTATACAAAACACGGTGACCTCGGGGCTGAGCTGGTGTCAGGACAAGCACCCTCTGGCTGTTTGTGGGCACAGGGCGCCAGGGCTCGAGTGCTGGCTCAGGGCAGCGTGAGGAAAAAGTGTGTGGTTTGCCTGGCTTTGGAAAAAGCAACAACTCATGGGCTTTTGTAAGGACCACGGGAATGATGGCCGGGAGTAAAATCACCCCTCAGGCAGTGTCTCAAACACGGCGCTGTGTGTCCTGTGTTCCCTGCCCACCACTCCACACAGGAATAGCAGCTTATTTCACAAAGCTTTCCCCATGTAAGAGCATGTATTAACAGGACAAGGGGGAATGGAATGGATCCAAATTGAGAGTAGTTTTAGGTTACATATTGGGAGGAAATTCTTTACTGTGAGGTTGGTGAGGCCTTGGCACTGCTTGCCCAGGGAAGGTGTGGATGCCCCATCCCTGAAGGTGCTCGAGGCCAGGCTGGATGGAGCTCTGAGCAACCTGGCCTGGTGGAAGGAGCCTGTGCCCATGGCAGAGAGCAGAACGCTCTTCGGGGTCCCAACCCAAACGGAACCCAACCTATTCCATCCCACTCCATGATCCTGTGACAAACGGCCTTTCCCGGGATCTCCCCGCCCGCTCCT
>VWZU01001231.1:2486674-2505664 GCA_013397095.1 Sterrhoptilus dennistouni
GGAGGGAGCGCGGGGCCGGGGCCGCCGGGCCGCCCTGCAGGCAGGAGAGGGGGCTCCTCGGTGTGGGACTGTCTCCAGTGCTCGGTGCCGCTGCCCAGCTCATGGGTGCACCTGTCTGAGCCTCAGCCTGGCACCCCGTGCGTGATAAGCCTGGCGGCCACTGCTGCTGCGGGGCTTCATCGGTCAGGGCAGGCTCGCCAGACTCACGTGAGCAAGGGTGACCGAGTCACTGATACCAACCTGCCCGTGCTGTGGCCCAGTGTCCAGATTTGTGGCTTACACAAGTACTTTTCTATTGTCTGGAAGCCATGAAGTCAACTTTTTGGAGTACTAAGTGTCATAGGTCTCATAAGTGCACCTTTATTAAGTGGGGGATAAGCCAGCTCTGCGTGGGTAGTCAGTGTAAGGCATTGGGGCTCTTACTTAAGCTCCAGGCACTCCTATAAAAACACATTGCTAAAAACATCCAGCCGCGTTGGGAAATGGGCGGAACAGTAACCGAAGAGGAGAATACAATCATGCGCTCATTTTCTAACCTCCCTGTGAAGGTCTCAGACTACATGTTTACAGTAACGCTTGTAACTGCGGGATTCTCAGTCTTTTATTATGACCAACCTTAGTCCTGGACCCATACAAATAAGTGGGTTTTATTCAAAGAAATTGTGCGTGAGTTTGTTGTTGGTTTTTTGAGTGTCAAATTCTGCCCTAATGATTGAAGTAGCGATGTTAGCGCTTTCTTCCTTTGATACCATAGGTTTCTTCTTGCTATAGATATGTTCCTGGATCTTTTCCCCTTCTTGTAAGCATGAATTCAAAGGTGGTATGTAGTAACAGAGTTGCAGTTAGCACATCGGAATGTTGACGAGTTACAGATAGTTCGGATTCACCAGTGTCTTGCTACTGTTTTGTGCAGTACCTGTTTATAGTCTCTTTTCTGGCAAAGTAAGCTGAAAGGTATTTTATGAAAGTGATCATGCTTTGGAGGAAAGTTATGACAGTTGGCTTCAGCCTTCTCTTTCATATTGCAGTATTTAACAGATGAAACAGCACTACTTTTTCAGAAAGACACTGTTTTAAAAAACACAGCTTTAGTTTACATGAACGTGTACCTTGTTGTATACAAAAGTCAGTGTCTGTCACTGGCTAACAGTTCACAGCCCAGTTAGAAATACATTCCAGCCACCACGTTGTTTTGGAAGCAGCACAAGCATGTTCAGTTCTGTTTCGCTCCGGGCCTGCGGGGCCGCTGTTGCCGCCGCTGTGGCAGTTTGGGGCTTGGTGGTGAAGTACAGATTGGTGCCTCTGATAGTTACTCTGCCATCTCCAGCCATGTTTTACATCTGGCTAAACATGCTCTAGAGTGGTGTTGTACTTGCAGGCCTAACAGGGACATAAATTTATTATACTATATTCTAGACCAAGTTATGGAAGATGCAAGAAATAGACATTAAACCAGCCTGAAGTACCAGAGCAACCTTTTTCCCTCTTTACATTCATGTCCTTCACTAATACTTCCCCTCTACTCACTCTAAGCATCCTCCAGGAGAAGCATGACCATAACTTCTTGCTTTTAGAGTAGGAATCAGAAAGTCGGCTCTAGCATTTGCATTTGGCTTCCATAGTGGGGCAAAAGCAGGTTGGGAAATTGCTGCAGGTGGACCCTAGGGACTGGGTCTGAGCTGGCACAAGCTCCTGGGGAGGCCCAAGAGGCTGCCACACTTATGGGATTATCAGAAACGTTGTAGTTCAGATTCTCTTGTTCCTCTGTCTTGCCTGTGCCAGTCCTGCAGACAGGGTGGGTGGGAAATGCCCTTGAGCTGACTTCCACAGATTTTTCTCTGGGGATGTTCCTCCATACATGGGAACTCTGCTGTCTTACCCAGACTCAGCTGGCAAGAGCAAAGGTGATGGTTTAATTTCAGTGCTTTTCAGTTGCAACACAACCCAAGCTTATTTTTTTAAATGCTTTTTCTCACTACTGGTAGTACACACCCCCCTCCCATCCCCTTCCCTCTTTATGGAGCTGCAGAGCACACACTGTCCTTCCAGGAAGGTCTGTTTCTCAGTGGAACTTAGCTGTGTTCTCTCAGCCAGCTCGCTCTGTCCTGGCATGTAGAGCATGCCATGGTCTCTGCCAGCTGGTGTCAAAGAAAAAAATCATTGAAGCTTTTATTGGTACCAGTAAACAAATGCAATTGAGGGGAAATCCCCAACTTTTTATTTTCTCATAGAAGGAAATAAATAGTGCCTAGTGTATTGAAAGGCAGTAATTCCATGGAAGAATTATGACTTACAAAGTGAAATACCACTAGAACTGAGGTTAGAATGAGCTATTATAAATTATACAAATGTTAAAGGAATTTAACCACAGGGTCTATCAGAAGTAAATGCCAACCTGTTTTTTTCTGTGCCTGAAGTCAGAAATTCAGGATGCAGAAACTCATTAGCAGGTATTTAGTAATTGTGGAAGCAATGCAACAGCTAGTTTAAGAGTACCTTGCTTGTCTTTCCAGTACAGACTTCCCAAGATTCCCATTTATGCTTATAAAAGGCAGCAAAGTCATCTGCACACAGTTATTGGAATGTTTCTGGTGGATGCCCTGGGCAGGATGTTCCTTGCAGGCTCCTGATGGAATGTGCAGCTATTGTGCCTTTAACAGTGTGGTGTTGGAGGTATTTTCATCTGGGGTGGCTGCAGAATGCCTGGCACAGGCCTCCTGTGCAGTGGGAAGTCTTGGCTGTGGAAGCACAGGTCCTTCCCACCGGAGCCTGGCAGCATCCAGCACACACAAATGCAAAGCAGCCGTGTCTGATTTACCTTTTATCCCACTAGGTTTTGCAGCAGCATAAAAGTGCTGACACAATGGTGGCTTTGATGAAGGTTTATGAAGAAGAAGATGAAGCTTATCAGGATTTGGTCACCATGGCAACACAATTCTACCAGTATTTACTGCAGCCCTTCAGAGATATGCGAGAGCTGGCGACGCTGTACAAACTGGAAATCCTGGTAAGTCTGCCTTTACAAAGTGAAAGGCCAAGCGACATAGTGGGGCATGAGCTGCTCTTGGAGGAGCTCAGGCTCAAATCATGTAACATTTCCTACTTCTGTGTGAACCAGCTTTTTTTTCCTCTGCCAAACCACCAAACACAATCAATAAATTCATAGTTAGGGCAGAGACGCTCTCAGGGGATCATGGAGGCCATGATAATGGCTTGACTAGAAGTGCAGCTGACTTCCCACCAGTGTCCCACTTAAAAGGAGAATATCCCCAGGCTCCACCTCGCTGGTTTACTCTCTGGGAGGCTGAATTGACTACGATATGAGTAGCCTTTGTTGTGCCACCTTCTGTGGGATTAGTTTTTGACATTGAGAATATCATCCCCCAGGAATGCTGATGTGCCAGATTAACTCAGTTCTGGAGGTAAAACAGAAGACAGAGGAGACCTTCCCACTCAAAGGAGTTTTCTATTACTGCTACAATTAGCAGCTAGAACTGCAGATGAAAAAATAGCAGTTGTCACTGCATTCACTTTATATGCATCTTAAACTGGAAGCACATTCTGAAAGTTATGATGCCCCTGGAAATGGCAGCCATTTACTCTGTTGATTTTCCTTAAATAGTGTGTTAAAATTAAAGTGAGCTGCTAATGTTCTCAAAAAGAGCAGAACAGTTTTAAGTTTAGATTAAAGTGCTTGGATACTGAAAGTCTAAACCTGTGACAATAAAATGTTCAATGTACTGTTCTGAAAATTAAAGCAGAAATTGGAAAGAATTAAACAAAGGTCATATTAAAAAAACAAAAAAAGCCCTGTAAAGAATACTTAGGCTCATTTGAAATATAATTATTTTAAAAATACATTTGAACACTATGCTTGTGCCCATGTCTCTCTTGTGGACTTGAAAACATTCTCTTGTTTCTTCCCTGTTCCTGTGTGAAAGAACTGCCAAACTGGAGAACCTGCTGGTGCAATGTGCTGTCAACACGTGGGGAAAAATAGAAGAGAACATTGCACATAGAAGAGTTACTTTTAGTAACAATAAAAAAACACTTGTGTTGGATGTAATTTTAAAGATGATAGTTTAAAAATATTTTAAGAAGTAAATTAATCCAAATGTGATGTCAGGATTAGGGAACAAAGGTTCTGAATTAGCCTAGAGAATGAGAAATAGGAATGAGCAGTGATTCAGTTTGTAACAGGTGAGGGGAAGGTTATTTTTTGCCACCATGCTTGAAATGTCTCCAAGTGTAGCACAGTGTGGCTGCACCTCTGTGGAGACCAGGTGGTAACTGAGAATTTTGTGTCCTTGCAGAAATCTTTGCAGTATGATAATTTGGGGCCTAGAAGAGTAGCAGCTTTGCAGAAGGATGCTGAAGAATGGACTAAGCGAGCTGAGAGTGCTGTGTGCTCCATTCAGGATATCACAGTGAACTACTTCAAGGAAACTGTAAAGGCTCTGGCAGGTAATCAGAATGGTTTACACCAAGGGTTGGGTGACTGAGAGCTCTTCTTATCTCTGTGCAGAGCCTGAGGTTTGGGTGAGTGTCCAATTTAAGAAAGAAGTACTTTATTCACTTAAGATTTATGTCTTTTAACCAGTTTGGTTTACAGCTTGGATTTGACTTGTGTGAGGCTTACGGCTGCAAACCTCTGCACAAGAACCATGGGTGCTTTTAATGCTTGATGTGCAGCCTCAAGGATGTCAGGATGTGAACAGAGTATGTTGCTGTGCAACTGTTAGGGTATGTTTCCATGGTGCAATGAAGTATTTTACTTACCTGTATAAGATCACAAATTCAACCTTGCAATCTTATAATTTTTAAAGCTTCAGAAATAATTTAATAAGATTAGCGTTTTTTACTCTTCAGAAACATGCAAAGGCTATTAGTACACTGCATTTCTCATGTTTTACTGCCATGTTTTAATCTACAGCAATGCACAAACAGATGGAACAAGATGAGGAGAGATTTGGGAAAACCACCTGGGCATCAGCTTTGCCACGGCTAGAAAACCTGAAATACATGTTAGCAAAAGAAACCCTTCAGCATCTGAGGGCAAGAGAGTTGTGCCTGAAACAGAAGAGAACTGGCATTCGGAAACTCGTAAGACCTTACAAAGCCTCCTTTTCTGTCACTGTTCTTTGAAGGGCTGATCAAAACCTACCAAAATGGTCATGAGAGTAGGCTTTTGAAGTCTTTGCCTATGAAACAATTTAGGTTTTCAGCATGGTTTTATTAGGAAAATGCATGTTTGAGGACACTCAGCAAAGCTTAAGATACATGTTTTTACAGTTCAAGCATTTGTGATAATAATCTTTGAAATTGTTTAGTTTTAGGGAGATAAAGACCAGATATTATTTTCAGAGGACACTGAAAAATTAAGATACTTATTTAATATTAATCTTCGATGCCATCTAACTGCTGCTAGAAGTACCTGATACTTATTTTCCAAGAGTGCTGTACTGTAGCATATAAAATCGTTTTCAGAGAAGTATTGTGCAGATTCTAATGAAGTCTCTCCTGGTAAACTTAAGGTAAATTTATCCTTTAGGTTAATAAGGCTCTCTTGTCCTCTGAGTTTCTGCTCCAAGCCATTTCAAATGCTCTGTTGTTTTCCACACCAAAGCAGCTGCCAGTTAGACCAGGCTCCTTACAGGCATTTGTGCATCCAGGCATGTTTCATGTATGCATATTTTGTCACTAATGCTTTTTATTTTCTGTTACAGATGGAGAATCTTGGTGAACAAGACGAGAATTTAAGTATAGTGGAGGAGCTGGAAATACAGTATTATGAAACACAGCTGGAATTATATAATGTACAGCTCGAAGTATTGAAACATGAAGAGATGCTGCTTATTGTACAGTTGGACACTATAAAGAGACAGATTAAAGGTGAGAATAAAATATTATTTAAGCACATATTCAGAATACAGAAGTGACATAGCTTGCTCTGTTTTCAATTAAAAAATAAAAGAATATCACTGCTTGAGTCTTGCTAGTAGAAAGCATTGCTGGAAAACATTAATGATGCTGTGGCACCATCTGATATTTTCTCTTTTGATTAATTAGACACTAATTTGATAACACAAGTTTTTAAACAAAAGCCACACTGGTTGCTCAGCTTGCCAGCAGCTGTGATATGTGCATGCCCTGGTTTAGCATGGAGTAATTTATACTTACAGTGCTTAGCTGCTCTAATAGATAAAGATCTACACACAGAAACTGGGTATCGTGAACCTACTAAAATAGGTCCTGTAATTCATTATAATCTATTTTAATCTAACATGTAGGAATTACAAAATGCATTCTGCAATGACAAAAAGAGGTGGTTATAGCTAGAATGGTACTGAGTGCAATCAGTACAATCTTCCAGTTTGTGTCTCTTCGTGACATAGTTATACCAAATTAGGAACCAGTCATGTTCTTATTTGTTCGTATGAATTCTTTGTTACCATGTACACTGTGAAGTAAACTTTGTTGCCACTTGTTACATAACTGAAGCATGGTAAATATTAAAATAAGACACCCAGTGTTGATCAGAAGAGTCTTCCGTTTTCCAGGAAAACTCCAGTTGGTGAAGGTAGGAGTTAAAACACAGGGAGACATTTGAAAGAGGAAGCTAAATAACAAATGCTAACAGCATAAATTTGATCCTGCAAAGCACCCCTGTGAGTAACGTGACATGTTTGCATATGACTGTGAAGGACCCAGCTCAGCTCTGGAGCTTTACACTTACTCATAACTAACTCACCGCCTTCAACGGCTTTTAAAATGTCATTACCTCTTTAAATGTTTAAATAACTGTGGCAATTTTTGGTTTCTTAAAAAATGCCAAATGCCTTTTTAGAGAAACAGGATGAAGTTGTTTACTATGATACATGTGAAAATCCTGAGGAGCTCAAGGTCATTGAACAGAGCATGGGACAACATTACGCTAACTTGTCAGCAATGACGGTGCTGAGGCAGAAGACTAAGCAGTTGGAGACAAAGCGTGGGACTGTCTGTGCGAGGAGAGCCTACCTCAGGAACAAAAAAGTAAATGCAGTCCTGGAGATGTGCATTTTCATCACCTGATGGCTTGACTCATGAGGGATGGACAGGAAACAATTAGGGAAGTTTGGGTGGAGCGTACAAGATGATTCATGACTCAATGCCAAGATCTGCAAGCACAAAGAGGGGCAATGTGATTTTAAGCCAGCTCTACACTCCATGGTGTGGTGCAAGTGTGTCTGTGGCTTAGAAAGAGAGCACAAACTTACCTGGGTGACGCAGGTGTTCCCCTATCAGCTAGACCTTACCAGAGCCCTCTGGGGGCAGCTGGAGCTTTGCCCTAGCAGCCATTTCCAAAGCAGCTGCAGTAGGAAACTGGCCTGTGGAGGAAGCTGCAGTGATAGGACAACCCACACACTGATCCTTTACCTTTGAACAGGAGGAAGGAGAAATTTTAACAGCTGCAGTTCTCTCTCAGCCTCTCAGTTCTGTGCAAAGGGCAGTTTCTCCTTTGTTTCCCATTCAGAGCAGAACATTAGGAAGACACAAGTTGACTCTCATGAACCTTCTCAGTAAGAAGAGTTTACCTTACACCTGCAGTTCTGCTGGAGCAGAGAGTAGAGTTTAGGTTCAAGTCTGTCTGACCTTTTATCCTCAGTAGCCTGAACAAACTGGGAATTACGTTGAAAATGTTTTGTGAGCCATCGTCTCTTGCTTGCAACTCTTCCTTGGCAGACACTTCTTTTGCTTCTGTTTTCATTTACTTAATTGCTGTCTATTGGTTGTATAACAGTGAAGCCAAATGCCACATGATTTGCAAATGCTTGTCCAGCCATGTGGATAATCCCCCTCTCTACAGAGACAAAAAGCGACTCCCAGAGAAAATATTGAAGGCTGCAGCTTCTCTGTGGCACTTGTTGCTAACAGAAAGTACCCTCCTACTAGCATTCATTGTGCTTCCCATACCTTTGCTTCCCTGCCTTTAGTACTTGGGAGCCATGGCAAGTAAGGGAGACGGGAAAAAGTAACTTTGTAGTACTTATTTTTGTAGTACTTATTTTTGTAGTACTCTCTTAACTTCCTTCTTGCCTTCTTTCCTGTGTTTGTGCATGAGCTTGTTTCTCCTTTGCATTCCGTCTCCTTTCTTCTCTTTTTTTCCTTTTTTTTTAAACCAAACTGTGAGACAGAGGGGTTGGGTCACGTCTGGATACATTTTTGCTGCAGCTTGAATAAAAATGTGGCTGATTAGGAGAACATTGGCTTTAGCCATGGAGTCCCACAGACTTCACCATCGGGGTCTCACATCTGACACTAGTTGAGCTTAGCTATCTTTCTTGGCACTGCCAAGCGCCCAACTGTGGTTGCTATTTAGTGGCCTGTGCTCAGGAGTTAAGGGCACAGTTGGTGCCCAGGAAATGTGAACTGACTGAGAGCTGCATGAATTCTGCTCTTCTCCCAGGATCAGTGTGAAGCAAGCCACCGGCAGAGACTGCAACAGGCAGAAGAGAGCAGGAAACGTTTCCAGCAGCATCACAGCATACAGATAGTGAGTACCAAACAGCAGCCTTGGGGAGTCTGGCAGCTGCTTGTTTTCACACTCTAAGGCTTACTTACTTGTGTTTCAATGCAGAAGAGAGACAAACAAAAAGAGGAGGAGAAAAAGAAAAAAGCTTGGATAAGCCAGGAACGCCAGAAAACACTGGAGAGGCTGAAAGTATTCAGGGAGGCAAGTACTATGAACTGCAGTAGTCCTAAATGGTGTCAAAACAGGTCAAAAACTAGCCAGAGCTCACATGCGAGCCTGGTCCCAATCAGAGACAACCATTTGGGTAGCCTAAAATAGGATTATGTATAATGAGTAAAGAGGATTAAATCTCCTAAAGATACAATTTCCAGGTGTGGGCTCTGTTGCAAAGAATACAAGTGAGGAAATGGCTTTGAAATTAATGCTTTATTATTCATTAAGATTTATTCAGGGTTGAGTTATCTACTTGAGTGGGTGAGTGGGATAGGTCTGTCCTCTGTGGCTTTTTATCTCATTGTGGTTGATGTTTTGGCTAGTCCAATGGAGATGTGACCACCTACCTTATGATTTCTTTTTCAGAAGCGTCCAGCTCATGTTGTTCTGAAAACATCTCGTCCCCAGGCTCCCAGTCCCAAGTTGCCACAAGGCACCCCTCAGCAGGCTGTGGTGCTGTCCCCTCCACCTGCATCGAGCACAGGGGCTGCCCCAGCAGTTCTGTCCCCTGCACCCTCACCCAGAGTAAGGGCAGCTCTGGAGCAGCCACAGAGCATTCTGCTTGTAGAAGACCCGGAACCAAAAGCTTCGTGTCAGAATACCCCAGCAGACATCCCTGTCCAGATTTTTGTTACTGATGGTGAAAGAGAGGAACAAAAGCATAGGGAGGACTTCGTAGTGTCTCCATGTTCACCACCCCCTCCTCCACCCCCTCCNNNTCCTCCCCCACCCCCTCCTCCCCCACTACCTCTCCAGTTAAAAACACCATCAGCAACAGAGGATAAACCACTTCCCCTCAGCTCTGATAGCCCCTCAGAAAGCCCTGCACTGCACAAACAGGATGACTCCTCCAGGAGTTCTATAAATAATTGCATAGGTAAGTAGGCTCCCATCAACTGGTGCTTTTTAATGCATTTCCTGTATTTTTGTGGTCTCTCCCTCTGCTTCTGGACAGGAATAATGTAGTTGTGTAGTTTTGATCAGGAAAATGAGGCTCTTGGAAAGCTTGGTCTAAGAAACTACATGCAGTAACACTGACCATAGATCAGGATGTTAAATGAGTAATAATGATTTGTGTGTCCTGTTTGAGACACTTCGTGAGATCCTGGTGCTCTAATCAGAAGACCAATGTGGGTAAATTTGTAGCTGCACTAAGGCTACACTTCAGTGTTTATGATTTATGTACTACAGAGCTGGCAATTGGCCTGCTTGCATTTCTAAGGTGTCCACAGCTTGTGTCCACTTGCTTGGTTTCTAAATAAAGATTTCCTAAGAGAATTCATGCAGAATTTAAGCAGCATTTGAAAGACAGGTGAATAGCTTTGGCATACATTCCTAGAGAAGAAATTCTGCTCTGTTACACCTTTGCTTTGTTAGCGAGATCATGCAGGTGTAATTGAAGGCTGAAGTTGGCAATTGAAGGAGTAGTTTGAATGAGAATAGAGCTCAGCAACCTCCCAAGGCTGCACTGGTTGCATCCTGCTAACAGGCTTATTTTTGTCTCTGAGGCGAGCAGATATTTTGACTATGTCAGAGAGATTGATCTAAGCTGGAAGGCAGCAATTTTTTTGTTGTGTTTCACAGTGGAGCTTATGCTAGAATGAAGAATGTCTTTAAACGTGGTACATTCCTTTTCCTTTTCAACTCTTCACAATGCATCCAGGCAGCCTTTGTGTCCTGTCAGTTAACAGGCAAACCACAGGCAGAAATACCTGGGGAAGTTCAGCAGTTTTAGTTCTTCCAAGCTGTGGGGAAGTACAAGCAGCTTAAGGGCTGAGACACAGTTGAGTTACCATGGCAAACTACTGTGCAACCAGTGCAGACTTCAGTTTGGGATATCCATGGGATAACTCTATCACAGATACTCTTTTAAGAATCCTTGATTAGCAGCAGGAGTTGTACACCAGAGTAATCTGATTACTGTTGGAACAGCCTTTCTGGTAGCTAATATTTTCTGCCATCCACAGCCTAATATTGATGTCTTCATTATTTTTGGATAAGAAAAGCTATTTTTTGTTTATTGGAGAGGTCTGATTAGTTGTTTACATATATTTCTTGGGGAAAGTCATCATGTCAGCAGCTGTAATAGTAATTGCTAAATTACCAAAGGAACTTATTGAAACAGCTTCATAAACACGTTGATTTTAGTTATGGGCTACTCATGTCTTTGTATGTAAAAAGCCAGGGGAGGCTTCTTTTATAATTTGTCTGACTAATCTTTTACCAGGCAGCCCATTTAGGTAGTAGACTTAAGACTCTCTTACTTGTAGGCTTTGTAAGGCAATCTGACAGATCTTTGCTTGATCTTTTTTAGTCTCTGAAGGTACCACAGGATTTTGCAGAATGTTACATTTCAAGTGGTTGATATTAATCACATAACCTTGTGTGCACTGCGCATGGCAAAAATATTTCTAGCTGTGAGGCACAGATGGTCTGGACCTATTGCTGTCCAGGGGAACAGCCTCCCTGTCTGACAGTCTGGAGCAAGCAGCAAAGAGTCAGCAGGAGTAAAACACAAATTAGTGTGTATCAGGAAGTCTAGTGGAAGCTCTCAGTATGGTGTCCTTCGTGGTCTGAAGTTCAGAAACATACACCTGAGATCTAAATCATCTTGTAAAATAGGAATTGTTTTCTAAGTCCATGCAGAAAAGGGCTGCCTGCATAGGGCCTGATCTGGCTCCCAGTGACTTCAGTGGTGTACTTTAAAGCCCTTCTACTCAAATCCTTTCATTTCTCTCTTGGCTGAGCAGAAATGCAATTGACGGTCTCAGCAGGCTTCTGGGCAGGCTAGGAGGGATGCTGGATTGTTTACAACACAGAATGCAAGAGATTTTTTTTGGTTCAGTGAAATTTTTTTGAAAGCCCATAAAGTTGTAATGAAAAAGAGCATTGTCCTTTGTGTATAATTTCTTCCTTAGAGCACAACCTTATATAATGATGAAGAGGCATTGGATTCTCAATTCAAGATATAAAAGCTTTAACTGCATTTTAAAAGCAGTTCCAGAACCTGCTGTTGCAGAGCTTGGAAGAGTCTGTACCAGAACAGACCATTCTTCTTCCTGTTGCTAGCAAAGATTAAAGGAAGAGCCCTGAGCACTTGGGTAGGGTTTCATACCTCTTAAATGTGGTTGTCTCATTGTTTCTTCTGGTAACAGTATATTTTTCTGTTGCAGGTTCCATGGATGAAGTTTTGGCTTCTCTGAAGCGCAGTGAAGTTCACCTTCGCAAAGTGGAGCAGCCAAATCCGTACGCCTCTGTGAAGGACAACATCCTCTCTGCCATAAGGCAAGGGGTTAAACTGAGGAAAGTCAATCGAGATACTGACAGAGATGTCAGTAGAGGATCCCCTAATGAGCTAGAGAGAAGCATTAAGGCAGCCATGCAGAGAATTAAGAAAGTGTCTGCTGATTCTGAAGAAGAGGAGGACAATGATCAGAATAATGGAGAATGGGACAGCTAACCAGCACAACAGACTGGAACAGAGTGTGTGCCTCATTTTGCACATCATAGAAGACTGTCCCTTTCAAAATGAAAGAACTGTGTGATTGTGTGTGGTGTTCTCATAGTCCAAAATGTCTTGTAAAGTAAAAGAATCCTGCTGATTTTCTATAGGACTACCGATTCATATTTTTGCATGATAAATCATACTCCAAATTATGCTTGCACTAATAGGTGTTTCTGGCTCAATCATGTAGTGTTTTCACATCTGAAGATGGCTAAAATGCTGGATTGAAACATACATTATTTAGATGGTTACTACACAGTAGGTAATGTTATCACAACAAAGCTTAAGGAGTGAAAAAATAACTGAAAATCTCTTTTGTCAGATAAAAGTAGAATTAAAGCTGTGGTGACAGAGGCAGACCAGAAAATTTAGCATAATCTGGAATCTTTCACTCCTACCTCCATTGTCCAGAAAATTCTTAAACATTTTGCTTGTCTAATGCAGCTCACTGTTAAGTAACTACATAGATACTCCATTTATCATCATGTTAGAAAGTGTGTACTTATGGATGGCTTGATAATGCTGATTGGAAAAATCAGTTTCGTGGTTGAAATAAACACTACTGCAGTAATTACTGAAAAGTTGACTTTTTTAGCCGAAAGATTAAATATAGAGAACTTTTAGATGTTAAATGTTTTTTCATACATCTGTATTTACAATGACCTGTTGACATGAAGGAAAGAACCAAAATATTGTATACAATATTTTTCAGGATTTAGTCCTGTAGTGTTGGGCTGTATTTCTCCACTGAGAACTTCAATACGTGTTTATAGCTACTCTCATGAATTTAAATTCCCTGATGGCCTTATAAATAGCAGGTATTTACATTGTGCCTGGAAACTGACTGTTTCAAAATTCAGCTACATTCAGTTTAGAGATTCTTGCTTTTTTGGGTAGATTGTGGCAAAAAATGATTCAAGTTATTTTTTTGAAGTTTATACTGACCCTTAATAAAAAATATATCTTGACAGAAGAAGTGGATTCAGTGTGCTGTCATTTTAGGATACTGCTGTGAACTGAGCATTATTTATACCATGGTACCCTGGCTTTTGATAGCAAGTGGCAGCCATATAGCGACTGCACTCTCACTAATGGTATATGTAAATGCCCTGATTTTCCCAAATATTTATGAATTGTAATTTGGTAACAAAATTGAAAATACAGTGAGTTAATTCCCTGTTTCACTGTAGAGCAGCAGATCTGTTTAATCAGCACAGTAAATATGTATGCAGCAGTTTTCATGTGAAAAGCAGAAGCAGCAGCTGGGGGTTCATTTTTTACTGTTTAAGCACCTTCTGCTGTTTGGATGTTTAAAAAAAAATCATCTCTTTTTGTCCACTGCTCTCAAACCAACCAGAGACAAAAGGAACATCACAGGTCAGGTGTTAGTCAACTCTCCCAAGGAGATATCAGGGAGAGGAGCTGGGCATGACAGCCCACAGCACCCTGCTGCCCCCTGAGAATCCACCCCAAATACTGAGCACTTCCCATAGGCAAAATCTGGTCCTGTGAAAGCAAAGATTTCTTTCCCCAAGAACACCCTGGGCAGAAAGGGTGCTCACCCAGGGGGTGGTGCTGGGGCTGAGCTGAGAGCTCTCCCAACCCATGCCCTTCAGTGGTGCAGTTGTTTAAAGCTGGATAAAGGGTGCAGAGGCTCGGCTGCCTCCCCCTGGCTGGTACCTCCTGCCAAATGGCAACACAGAGCCCTTTGCTGATTTACTGATACTGCATTCCTAGGAAGTTGAACACAGCATAAACTAAGCAGTTGTTAAGTGAGCTGCAATTTCTCCAGCAAATCTTACAGCTTTTGTGTGTTTAAGAGCAGCGATTCTACTCAGGCTGGCTGAGGATCAGCACCACTGGACAGTGATTTCTCCTGCTTAAGGGTTTCTTTTGTAACCGTGTCTGAAGCTCATCTGGAATTGATCTCATGTGTCCAATAGGGCTCTACATCTCAGGCTGAAAAATATCTTTGAAAACCCACTCAGGAACTGCTGAACCCACATGTTTTCTGAAGCCCATTTCATTTGCTGGACAGCCAGCAGGTCTGCTCTGTGAAAATGTGCTGCTGAAATTTTCTGGTTGGTGTAGAAGATTAGTCCTCTATCAAGTAATCCTGACTACCTGGTTCACTACCAAAATTTAATGGATCCTACTCAATGGAGTAGCTGCTGGATCACCGGTTCTCCTGGATGTCAGAAGCATTGCCAAGGTAAACACCAAAAGCACTGGCATTAGCCTAGAGAGAGAAAAGGGTGAGAGAGCAGTTTTCAAATACATAAGAAGCTGCTGCAAAGAGGAGGGAAGTAATTTGTTCTGCGTGTTCACAGGGACGTTAAGGGGCTTAAATTACAGCTGAAATGACTCAGGGTAATGGTAGGAAAACCTTTCTAACAAACAGTGGGAGCAGAGAGGTGCAGGCACAGGTTGCCTGGAAAGGTGGTGCAGTTTCTGTCACTGGAAATCTTTATAAGCAGGTCAGATAAACACCCTGGGGTGCTGCTGGTATTGCTGGCTGCTGTGGCAGGGGGAGGTTTGCAGCCCATACCCAGCTGAGCCAGGTGAGCTCAGTGTCCTGCTGCCTTGAGGCTCAGTTTGCTCTGCAGGGGAAGCCACAGCCTGTTTTCTAGGAGATGCCCAAATGTAAGAACCCTTAAAAAAACCTTTCTAAGCTGCCTTCAGATTTTCCTTATGTCTCCCTATGACCATGACCACTGGGCTGTGGAGGGGAGGATGGGTACAAAATAGCACCAGCGCCAAAAGTTGGTGGGGCACCTAAGAAAACCACCTGCAAATGCTAAAAGGAGAGAGGCCTTAATCTGGATTTGAGCTCAGGCTCCAGCAAATGCCTTCTCACCTCAATATGTTTGGTGCAGCTGCTGCTGGTGCCATGCACTGTCAGCAAAGTGCAAGGGCTGATGGACAGAATAGGAGAAACTGGACTGATGGGTTGGATCTGTGATAAACAGCTTTTCCAAACCAGTTTAATATTAACCTGCAAAAATGCTGGGACACCTTTTTGATGTTAAATACCCTTCTAAAACTACCTCATTCTGGGCTAGTAAATTAATCCCTTGCTGGGAATAATCTGCCCTAGTTGTCCATCTGCAAAAATTGATTTTTTTAAACTGAAAAAAATACAGCTGCCTGGCTTTAAAGAGTTAATAATTTGCTGGAAATCCCAGTCATGAGGTAAAGAGATCAATTTCTATAAATCAGTATCACTGTGGCGTGTGATCTTTCTAACTATGATGAGGGCAGTCCAGACAGCAGCTGCCAGAATTTTTACAGAGGTTTAAAGCTAATGTATTCAAAGACTACTTGGTCTGACTGAAAGAACTTTACTTTGAAAAACCAGTGCTTTGATCACAGCAAGAGAAGAGCGGTGACAGCGGTGCCAGGGCACGGAGCACCGTGGCCGTAGCAGGTGGTGTCAGTGCAGCCTGGGATTTGTCAGCATTCCTGTGGACATGCTGCTTTTTGGGGTTTATGGAACTTCTCCATAGTGAACCCCCCAGCTCAGTGCATAGGGCTGGCCCACCTTGTTTTTTCTGCAGAATGGTACTGAATCAAGCAATTCAAGTCTGAGTGTGAACACCTTGAAGTGACCCAGACTTATAAGACTTATAAGCAAGTGTGTCACGTTGTGCACCTATGGGACTGTGGGGACAATGGAATAGGTCTGAATAGAAGGGCTTAAAGTGGTGAAGGTTTTCAGGGTAGCACCCATGATCCATCCTTCAATCACTTCCATTTTTTGTCCCTTAAAATAAAAAGAGGCACATGTACACCAGCAGAAAAAGGGACAAAGAGGATGAGTGTGAAGGCATTCATTAGAACTAACCAAAAGCTGAAATGCTTCTCTTTTCAGTCTTCCTCTATGAAGCAGTTGGAAGATAAGAGTGTGCACCCTTTGGAGAAAATGGGACTTAAGGCTATGCATGCCCTCACGCAAAAAACCATGGATTTAATTCCAAAAACTATATTTGCATCCAAGAGCACATCTGCGCACTACATGCAATAACAACGTGATATGGGTAGGAAAGAGGGACACATCATTTCAACAAAACCCATGGTGGTGATAAAAGGTGAATGGTATTGAAAGCATTTTTTAATAAATGCCACAGCAAACCTTGGCAGCAAAAACTGCTCAGAACAATATGTGAATGTGTCCCTGGAGGAAACACTCAAAACTGCTCCAGAACATGGCATTTTTTTCCTGGCAATATGTGATTTTCATTCTCAGCATGTCACGCTAAGCTGAGAGCAAGAAGCAACACAATTAAATCTGCTCAGGTAACAGGGACATTAACAGCTCAGTTACTTGTGAAAATGCTTTGTAAAACAAGCCGTCTTTAGCAAGCCTTTGCTCTTGCAGTAACAGCGAGCCACAAACTGCTTAGAAAACATATTTAGCAAAACTATGTTTGTTCATTTTCCACTGGATCCCCCTCCTGCCCCAAATCACATCAAAATGCTGAGGGTGGGGGACAATATCCTCCCAGGGCAGGTGCCTGCAGCTGATCATGTTGGTGTGGCTCTGGCTTGGGGCCAGCCCTGAGCAGAAAGGGGACACAAGCAGCCCTGACCTACAGCAGCATCCAGCACCCAAAGGGTGAGCAGTCTGGGGAAAGGCTGGCCAGGCTGCAGCTTGGGAGAGAAATTCCATGTCCTCCTGCGACACTGGGGTTCCCCCCACTTGAGCATCAATCATTCTCAGTGTCACAGAGACATTCGCAGCTCCCTTCTATCCCAAGGCAATAGCCTAAACATCATCCTACGGCTGTCTTTGCAGAGCGTTGGCAAAGGCACTTCTCTGAGCCTCTGCTCCAGCCCTGGTTCCCATTCCCTTCTCACCCAGAAGGAGTGGAAAGGAAAGGCTGCCAGCTCCGACACCGGCAGCGCGGTATCCGTGTGTCTGGGCTCCATGGCAGTGGGCACGGCAGACACTGGGGGTGAGGAAATGAGTCTGTCCCACTCCTGGAGACATGTTTGAATCACTTATTCATCAGCAAGTGAGTCACTGCCCTTCCCACAGACTCTTCCTGCGAAGCAGAGGTGACAGCGAGATAGGATCCAGTGCCTACGCTTCCCCAGCCTCCGTGGGGAGTCTGTGCCATCCCCTCCTCCCGAGCCCGGCTGGGATGGAAGTCCCGAGCAGTGTGCGGGCACAAGGGGTGAGGAGCCTGCAGCGCATCCTGTCTGCTCTGCCAAAAGGAGCTCTTTGCCTGTGTGAGCAAGTATCTGCTGCAGAGAAAAGGGCTGCTCTTCCCCGTCTGGTTTTAAAGCATCGTTCCTCTATCTCTCATCTCTGTCCTAAAGCCGTTCCCCACCCACTGAAATGACTGTGCTAGTGACCGTGGGACCCCCACAGCATTAGAGAGTGATTAGTGAATCACTGCAATTTCTCAGGTTTCAGAGCCAGGGATTATCTTTATAAATGCACCCAACACTGCTATAGATGAAGAGGATTGGAAAGGTCTCCGTTCTTCAGGGAACTCCAGCATCCTGTTTTGCAACATTAATCTTCAGGCTAATGAACAGTACAAACCTGCATCCAGAGAAAAATTAAAGCCACGGCTAATGGTAGCAGCGAAGTAAGTGGCAAAAGACTAAATGTAAATAGCTTTGAAAGTTGATACATTTCAGTATGACATGATGATGCAGAAAGGTTGCCAGTGCTGGTATTATTTATAATTCCCCAAATGACTGAATTCCCTCCAGCCAGCGTGCATTAAGTGCAATCCAGGGCATATGCAACAAATCATATTCAATGATGAAAAGTCAGGAGAAAAGAAAGAGCTCAATCTCTCTTGATTACAGAAGCCACAGATTTCTTTTTCATAGACTGCCAGTACTAATGAATGGAGAGGACATAGAAGGAAAACAAAAATACTCAAATAAACGTGCTTCATGTGCCAATAGATGTATCTGCTCCTAAACTTGATTAATTAAATGCAAACTGTTCTCAAGAAATGTTCAGGGGTTTTAAGCCCTCATTCCGACTGCAACATCAGCCATGGGTATGGAAGAATGGTCCTGGAAAGCTGCATAGGGTTTGGTTCTGGGGTCCTGGATACACCCACTGCTACATACAAACACAGGAGAGTAGATATTTATTAAGAGATCCATTTTGTGGTGGAGAATAAAGCAGGACTGATTCAGTAGTAGGTGTCTTGCTGCTGTGCCTGTACAACTGGAACAACAGCCTCAAAACCAGAAGCTGGGCCTCATGTTGGCTCACAAAAATCTCTGATTTTCAACATACAGTTTTCCATCTAGAGATTATCTCACTGCAGACAGTGCTTCTGAGAAGATCTAACATTTCTGAAGTTATTGAAGTATGTTCAGGAAAATTTTGAGACCCAAAGGGAATTTCATAGCATGAAGAGCTGTGTTTGAAAAATTCAGAGGCAGAGGTCAGAGTTAAGCACCACTCAGCTGCAGTGATCTGTTACATGTTCCTAGCAATGCATTATTCCAAGAGGATCGGAATGTTTGCCTTGCAAAGGTTAGCTATGCTTTTAAAATTCACCAGGTCTCAGATCTCCACAGCCTGAGCAGCTCCATGGCAGTGCTGCCCCAAGGTTGTTAATGACAAAGTGAAGAGTTGTGTGGCAGGTTCTGGCACAGCCCTTGCAGAGCTGCCTCACGAGCCTTTGGATGGCCATTTTTAGCCATTTTTAGCCTTGCTTGCTGAAACTGAAATCAAACCTGGCACTGCACCTGGCAGGGCTTTTTTTTTTTTTTTTTTTTT
>VWZU01001231.1:2505672-2568138 GCA_013397095.1 Sterrhoptilus dennistouni
AAGGATGGTTGGACTTTGCTCCAGTGGGTCTGGTGGCTGAAGCAGGGCTGCACCACCACTGCAGGTCAGGCTGAGCTCCTGTCATCACCTGTCTTTGCTTTTTCAGCTGCTACTGACACCTTTTTATATCTAACATTAACATTTTAGTTGTTCTCAGGAGAACAGCCCATTATGTATTAGTCTCACTGATGCTGCTCTTCTGCTCTGGTTGGCAATGCTGATTATGTAAAGGATATTTAATGTTGTAAATAATTAAAATTTTTTACAAGATTTTGGCTCCTTTTTAGGAGTAAAAAAGAAATAAAAGAAAATATATGCAGTGAATTTGAAAAAGTACTCAATTCTTCTAGGAAGTGGGGAGACAGTTAATAATATATAATTAACATATCTTCCTTTCTTCCCTTGTTGGTGCAGACATGCCTTTAGATTAAAAGCATGGGAAATTAAAAGTGTGTTGGACTGAATAATGTTGAATTTTATATAAGTTCAATCTAGTCCCCAGCTACACATGTTATGTAGAGAGCAAGCCTGTTCCTACTCAGGGATCTCATCCTGTACTACCTTTATACAGGTCTCCCCCATGGTGCCAGGCTGGGGGTTCTCCAAAAAGAAGGAAATTATGGCCTATCTTTTCCTATACTGTTGAAGGAATCCAAAGTGTCCAAAAGGAGTACATATTAAAGGGTAGTTCATCCACTTAGAGTCAAACATTGGATTTAAAGTTCACCTCATGTTTCCATCAGACATCCCAAGGTAAAACATCACAGCTCAGCAGCCTGCAGTCAGGTAAAACACATTTTAATGGGTGACTGTGTAAGGACACAGTCCATTGAGGAAGCTCTCAAGTTTTCTGACAGGAATTCAGTCAAATATGAAAATTAAGGATTCACAGAGAGCAGCAGCAGATATCTCTGCTGGCAGCATCACTCACCCCAGCTCCCAGACCAGGCTGTTTCTTTTGCACTTGCACTATGAACAGCTGGCAAGGAGCAGCCCTTCACACAAACCAGAGACTTTCTGATGCTCAAAATGTACCCTGGGCTTAATGAGGCAAATAGGATGCAGAAGTGCCAGGTGTGGCTGTAGCACACAGGTACCTCTGTGCCCAGCAGAGGCACTGCCCTGTGCTCACATGGATGAGAGGAATGCCCACTGTGGGACCAGCAGCTTGCTAGGAACAGAATGAGGCTTGCTTCTGGTAATTGTAGGTGATGGGTGGTGCTCACAGATACCACTGTTGTACTAACATTCATAATTATGCAAATCCAAATAGATAAATGGGGGTGTTTTTTGCTAAGAATTAGAGACTGTTACCTGCATTTTACTGTCACACACATAAGCTGGTTTTGTAGCTACTGGTTTGTAGTCCCTGGTTATTCAGAGACTGCAAGAATTTGCTGTACTGCTTGTCAGAACTATTGATGGCTCCTGGTAGAAAAGCTCTGACTAAAGGTCAGGGGCAGATGAGTTTCTTGCTCACCCCAAAGCTGACATTTGCAGCCTTGTAGCCCAGAGTAACAAAGGCACAATGAGCCACAGCCACTTAACCATCCTCAAATCCTCTGGTTTCCTTTGGAGAAGCCTGGCCTGGTGCAGAGACAGAAACCCTGCTCCTGTATGATGAACACAACAGTGCTGAGAGCATCATTAGGTGCTGTCTGTAGATGGATTTCAGTGCTATTCCCCTGCAGGGATCACAGTGCTGTGTGCACGGTGTCACAGGGCTGCAGCAGTGACCTCAGAGAGCAGCATCATCTCAGAGGCTCCCTTTAACTGCTCTGTGCTGATGCAGAGGATGGGTGTCAAAACATCCCTGGTTTCAACACAGAGGCTTCATGCTGAGTCCTGGGTCGTTTCTCCAGAGACAATACCAGCTTCAGCTGCCACCAGGGGCGGTTCCATCAGGTACGGGAATCACAAGAGGATTTTCAGTCCTGAGTATACCCCAAACAGGGCAACAAAAAGCTGCGTACTGACAATAGGCCTCTCTCAGCACACAATAAATCCAAAATTTCATCTCCAAATATTTATAAATTCTACTTTTACAGTCATGTAAGTACCACTAATCCTTCACCCCTTCTGACTGGGCTAATGGAACAAAGGGAAGCAAGGAAAACATTTCAAAGCTGCACCTCTTGAAAAAAGAGTTCTTGAGATTTCCATACATATAGACTAGAATCACATTCTTCCGATCAAAGGACAGCATTGCATTGAGTTCAGACTTGCAGCCTCAAAGATATTAATTTTCTGAAGTCAATGAAGACAGTGAGACAAGAGATTTTACTTAAACTATATATTTTTACATAAAACAACTTTATGTTACAATAAAATCAGATAAAAATCACAAAGTTATATAATAAATTCATAAAGAAAAAATCAAGTTTTCATTTTATAGATATAAAACCCAGCATTTACTGCTACTAGGAGTCTAAATATTAACATTGACTGTCTATGGTCAATTTGAAAAAAGAAAAAAAAGAGGATAGTACTTTTTTACAGCAGACAAAATGAGGTAAGAGATGTTTTTACAATGATCCAACTGCAGTAAACACTTCAGTTTTCATTGAAACATATACTAAATATAATAAAACCAAATAAAAATATACATTTAGAGCACTGCAGTGTTTTCCCACAGTTGTATATCAACATATTGTCATTCACTAAACTTTACTTGAAACAGTAAAAACAGGGTGTATGTTTATCCTTAATACTAAAATCTCATAATAATCTAAATATTTTGGTATAGCAGACCACACTAGTACACTCTCAGAACTTTCAACTACAAGGGATATATTCATGTTAAAAACGATGTGCTTTGTTTGTCATTCATGATGAGCTTTATAGAATATTATGTTCATGATCACTATTAGGCAATTAAATGAATACATCTAAATGCTGCAAAATAACTCTTTTATTGAGCATAGCTTCCTCATCACATACCCAGGTTAATCAAAATCCTGCAAACTTAGAAGCTTAGTTCACAAATCTTACATATTGGTCTTTTTAGCTAGTATATGGCTAAAAAAATTATTGCTGACCAGTGTTAAAAAAACAAACAAACCCAACCCAAACAAAAATACGATAGCAGACAGATTTTTCTCAAGTGCCTTTCTTGTATGTACCATTATTATTATTAGGTAACTAAATTAACTAACTTTCAAAATGTGCATATAAAATTTTTGGAGGTATAGGCACCCTCATCTGAAGACTGTATGTTCAGGCTACCTGCTTAAAATTTAAAAAAGAAAAAAAAAAAAAGAGCTAACACAAAACACAGTAGAAAATCAAAGGTTGGACATCCAAAATCCCCCAGGGATGCAAACAAAGCCCTCCTGGCCAGGACCAGCTCTGCCCACAGGAGAGCTCTCCTTTGGGAAGCACCTTCATCCCATTTATCATTCACCTCCTGACTCTATTTCATTGCAGGTACCTTATCATTTACTGTAGAGAATGGTATTTAAGATGTGCAAACTTCATGTCAGGTTTACATTCCAATAGTGACTCTAAAGCCCTGCCAAGCTCCCGGAGGTGTGGGACTGCAGGCTCAGCATCCCTGGCCAGGCTGTGTGGGCCAGCTGGGGCTCTCTGCCTGCAGGTGTGTCTGGGTTCACCTTGTGGCTCTGTATTGCTTTGCCTGACACACAGGGGCTTGTTGAACACGGCCCATGGAAAGAAAAATTACCTTAGGGGAGCTTTCTGTCTTACCATTGCTAAATCGTGCCCACAAGCAGACCCTGCCAGCCCAGCCTGGGACTCCTTGCTGCCCCTCAGCCTCCCCAAAGCTGGACCTGCCCTTCTGCAAGGTCCCTGCTACTGCTGAGGCCCTGTGGGACCGGAACAGCTCTTCCTGTTTCTGACTGGAAGTGTCTGCCCATAACCAGAGCCATAGCTGCAATGCTGAGGTCTGAGGGTGGTTTTGCCCTTCCATCCCTCACACCACCACCTGTGTGATATGCTGAGGACTTTTTGATATTTCCAGGCCTGACAAGCCCGGAACTGCCCAGACAAAAGCTGGTGGATTGGTGTGGCCATCCAGACCTTTGGAACATCCACAGCCCATGGGCAGAGCACATCTTTCACTGAAATCTCTGCTGAAACTATAGCAAAAAAAAAAAAACAAATTGCTGCTGCTGCCTCCCCTTACACCTCTTCCATTCAGATTTAGCATTGGGCACACATTAAGCTGAGTGAGGCATTTCACCCTGACAGGGGTTTTATCTTTGTTAATCCATAGGCTCAGGAAGACAGCACTGTGTTCCATTGATGCTTTGAAGAGTTTTGCCAAGATAACTCTTTGGAAGAGCCTAAGGAAGAGCATGGTCTCATAGCTCAGAAACTCCCACCACTGCAAGGTGGTGACAGTAACAGGAAATTTTCCTTCTGTCACTTATGATGCAGCCAAAGGTGGCAAGAATATTAATAAGGAAAAGAAACTAACACTTGGGAAAAAAAAATAAACAGCATAGAGAAGAGAGCAGAAGTCTATGGACAATCTGTGCCCTGCTGCCAGTGGGATGTGTGTTCCCTGTGTCCAACAAGCCACTGAGCAATCACTGGACAGGGCAGGTGAGCCCTTGCCTTAGCACCACAAGTGCTTTGGCTGGTACCCTTGTAAGACAGTGGCAGGGACAGCAGGCAGAATAGCAGAAACCCTTCTTGCTCACCTTAACTCACCAAGCAGCTTTAAAAACTTGTTCTCCCTAAATCACTCACATAAAAACCAAATCAGGTGTTTGGCCAGAAAAAAAAAAAAAAGATACTGTCTAAATAACATTTGTTTTCTGGCCACAGGTGCACCCAGTGTAAAAGTGCTTTTAGAAAGTGCATCTTTTGAATGCTCGGATACAGAAAATGACAGGTGGTGTTGAATTTCTTAAAGAAAAGACAGTTTTTCTTCCAGTGAGCTCACTTAGTAAAGGAGACACCAATTAGGTGTAGACAGAACACTGCAAAGTACTGCATTTGCTGAAAATGCACTTCCAGGCCAAACACATCTATTTGTGAAGTTGAGTCAAAATTGTCAAAGAAAGGTTCAGCCAAATAATAAAAACCCCAAAGGATTAACCTTCTTTATTCTGAGCTGTGCAACAAAGTTCCATTTTTTCATTTTGAAATAATTTATTCCTAACATGAGACTAATGTATTTTTTTCAAAATGTGACATAATATATCTAATGGAACATTCTTTCCCCTTGAAAATAATCCTATCCATTTTATTGTCACTTTTGCTTTTATGCAATACAAGGTATACCTGTTTATTTCTCATTTTGTCAAAACCCCTCAAACCCTAGGATTATTCAGCAGCTCTAACATCACCTCAAAGAAGCATCTCACCCAGAGAGGTCAGTAAGACACACTCTGTGCTGGTGTCACAGGAGGCCAGCACAGATGTTTCTTGCTGAAGCTCCCAGGGTGGTGATGCCACGAGGGCCAGGCAGGCAGGACAGGAGGTGTGGCAGGACCTGTGGGGTGCAGCTGACAGAAACCCACCATGGGAAGGCCAAGCACATGTCCTTTGTTTAAGGAAAGACCATGTCAGTGAGGTAGGAGAGATCCTGCCATAAAAACCACTTAGAGGAAGAAACCTGTTTCTGTTCCAGAAAGCGATCTCACAGTTACCCAAGGTGAGGTACAGCCCCTTATGAACCTGTGCTCAGGCTGGGTGGAAGTGGAGCACTGACCAAGGCATTGCTGACAGGCACAGGGAAACCAGGATTAGAGCCCAGCACTGTGTAACAAATAAAACCAAACTCTGCAGATACTCTCTTTGACAGGGATGAGGATTTCTTGGCCCTGGCAGTATTAAGGGCTATCCCTAAGCAGGTGTCTGCCAGCTGAACCCAGGGTGGCCACAGGGAGAGGCCACCGTGCATAAAAGGAGGGTCAGTGCATCCATAGGATGGTGGTGGAAGGTTGGCTGCCCTGGTGCTCTCATCAGGGCAGATGAGGCATTTCAGTGCTGGGATGACTCTCAGAGGAGCAGTGTGGGGCTCTCAGTTTGGCACACAGGTTAGTGCTGGGCCACCAGAGAGCACTAAGGAGTAAGCAATGTGTGACTCCATCAGTCCCCTGGGGTGGGGACAGGGACAGAACAGGCTGGAGAGAGCAGCTGCAGCTGGTGCCCAAACACTCCTGAGAGCATGCACTGCCATGCTTTTTTCCTCTTGATGAGGAAAATCCAATGAAAGAGATGGAGTTTTGGGGAGTTTAAGTGATTATATGTAGAAGCTCTCAACTTACTGTTGTTGGGAAGGAAAAAGAAAGAAGGCAATTATAACAAGCCCTTGGAGGCTTGAAGGACAGAGTTTCCCACAGCATAAAGCTGTGTACAGGCATCCCTAACAACTCAACATCAGAGCAACAGAGATATGTGATACATGCATCGGGGGCAAGAAAGAAGAGACAGGGCAAGGATTTCCTTAGGGAGACTCCATCGTTCCCCTGGTGGGCACTAAGCACCCAGAAATAACTGCCTGTGTCACAGCTATGCACTGGCTTAATGTGCCATCATCAAACTCCATCTGTTTAATCGATGCAATCCCATGGAAACACTTCTCTTGCAATTTAAGAGTAGCTTAATATATTCCTAATGAACCGGATCTGAGACAGACCTGACTAAAGTGGAAAACAAAGATGTGGACTAAGCCAAATAATGTAATTTTTTCACATAGTCTTTTGCATCCTTTTACTCAGCATCATGTTAAAAACACAATTTATGTTAAAACAAAGAAGCTCCACGAGTACTCAGCAGGAAAAGGAAGAAAGGGCAGGGTCCTTGGTGCAAAAGCAATGAACCACTGTGAGGAATAGGGCCCTGACTGCCAGTGTTGCTTGCAGCTCTTAATTGTGTTATCCTGTGGTTCTCAGCTGATACAGGGACAAAAAAGCAGCATGGGAGGAGAAGCAGGATGAGCTGCCTGCTAAATTGTGGTATATATCTGACTTTCTATCAAATAAAAAGACTAAAAATGGAGACTACTTGTGCACAACCACACAGTTTCTGACGTCATTTTCAATTTTGAGAAGTCTGATCCAACCCCACATTATGCAACTGTTGAATCTTCCATGCTGGCAAAGTCTAATTTTCACACGCCTACATGCTATGTACCTGATTTTTATTTTTATTTTTAAATATCAACAGCCTAAATCAATTTTTTTTAAAAAGAGACTTAAAATGGTCATAATGGTTATGAAAGGTCCTAGCTTTACATCCATTGTTTCAAAGGAGTAAAAAAATACTGGAAGTCCATTCTAAAAAACAGGCAATGAAGACAATGCAACAGTAACAGATGAAATGAAAATTCAAGGGACAATTGCAGACAGATCCTATCTCCACCATGGGATTATATATTCATCTGCAAAAAAGTATTCAATGCATGTTTCATCTACAGCCCACCTTCCTTTTTAAGGTCACTTTAATAATCAAGATGTGCCAAAAAAAGAAAAAAGCCCTGAAATTTCAAGAAGAGCATGGCCATTTTATATCAGTCACTGCTGGGAAGCACTAACACAGTGCTTAACCAAGCTGGTGTCTGAAGCAAGCAAGTAACAATGTCACGCACACAAAAGTACTTTCCTGAATTAATTAAGATCCCATGTAAACATTCTCAAAACAGGTTATGGAGAAAGAAGAGAAAGAAGCTGAAGAAAGTTCTAGGGGAAAGAGCAAAGCTTGGGCTGGATTCTCCTCTCTGGCCCTTTTTACATCCCTGTCTGTGATGAACTGAACTTTGTTTTCACTGAAGGCCAGGGTATGACCTTGCATTTCTCAAGACACTCTTAGAGCTGCTGAATAATCAGTTCAAGAATAAAAGAGCATTTCTGCCTCTCAGGTTGAGGTGGGTGTTTTTTGTACAATCTAACTTGGTGACTAATTCCTACCCTACTGCCAGAGAGTGCAGAAATTGTAGGAAAGGACTTTGATTTCATGTGGCCATTGCCCTGCCAGTCTCCTGGGCAGAAATTTGGTTCTGAGCAACACCTTCCAGTAACCTCATGATGCTTTTATAGATCCATGTCTCCTTCCTCACTGCTGCAGAAGCCAATCAACAGCATTTAAGTTGCACACAGAGGGGCATGAGTCCTGTACAAACCAGCAACATATCACTTTTAAAAATAAATATCTGGTCCCCAGACTCAGATGGGCATTTTTCAGAGTTGCACATAATGATGGAACTATATAGGTTTAAAACTGAAGGCCAGAGAGAGGTGATGCTGCTAAGCAAGAGAAGCTGTCCTCACTGACTGGTAAGAGACATGACTTCAAGAGCTGAAACTCATTTCTGCCTTGTTGACTTTGTGCTGTATGGGTCCAGGCAAGCACATGAAACCTCTGTCAGAGGTTATCTGAAATCCACTGCAATTTTTTTGGTGAATCAGGCCTGATTGACATGGTCCCTAAAGACACTAGCGTCTGTGAGAAATGATTCTCCTGACTGCAGCTCATCACAGCCACATTATACAAACTGCAGGGGCTCCAGCTAATCTCTCTGCTCCACCACAGAATAAAGTCAATTCTGCTAAGAGTGCTGATAGTCCAGACAAGAAAGACTTCTTTTCTGTTTCTATGGTTGCAACAGCCCTTAAGAAAGATATAAATTTCCCTGCAACAACTAACTGCATATTCATTTTAAGGTAGATCTAGTTCCAGATTCCTGAGACAGAACCCTCTACCTGTTCCCAACCCCACAAAGCCAGAGCAGCAATATAGAAAGTTTCTAATCTCAATAGAATTCAGTGAGCAGCACAATTGGTTTGGTAAATAAACAAACAAACAAAAAAGAAACCCACCAAAAGAAACCCACAGCAAATTTTCAGCCTCTATGTACAAAACCAATGCAAATAAGTGAAACATTCTAGTTATATTTTGTAAAACACACGTTTGGGATCAACAAAACATCAAACATCCAGATCCTAGATTACAAAAAAGATCTATTGCCATCTAATTGTCAACCCCAAGTTTAGACAGTCCTTGTCGGAAATCATGTAATTCATCTATCTTCCCGTCTAGTACATCTAAAAAATTCTTTAATTCAGTTTTAAGGTTGGTCTGCCTATGTTTGTTCTCTTCAACTTCTGTCCTTAGCGTTCTGACTTTCTCTTCAAGATCTTTGTTCTTTTTCTCAGCAGCCTTAAAGACAAAAGAGACAATAAGATGAATCACAGAGAAGAAGGATGAGCAGCATTTCATAGATTAAAGCAACAAATGGCAGCTGGGCTGTGAGAGTTTGCTTGAACTTAAGTAAACTGATTAACACAAGCACCTCTGAGAGCAACTGACATGAGCATGTCTGATTAAAAGCCCACACAGGAAAGGACACAGATTAAGCGGAAAAGATGCTTTGCATCAGACTTTGTCATTTGGTTGATATCTTCAAATTCAGCTGGATTTAAATCGTTCACTGTGCATACATTTCTGTCATTGCTACAGTTGCAGAATTAAGACACCATGCCATCAATTACATACAGAATTACCTATGGTGGTTTAACTTGGAAAAACAAACTTTTGAAAATACTGCTTGAAGAACCAAGTTGCTTTATTCAGCACTTTGGGATTTATTGGTATTTTTTTAAAGTTCTACTTTGCATGATGGCTTATTTATTGATTGGATTTTACTTCATCCATGAGACTGCTCATTTTTGTTCTCTTTTCATGTGTTAATTTATTGCATTTCCACAACACCCGACTCAAGGAGGCAATGCCCCAAATCCAGCTGCTGGCTGGGGCAGGGCTCCCAAACACCTGCCATGGGCACCTGCCATGGGGACTGCTCTAGAGGGATGACACAGCACACAGACACATCCTCAGGTGAACAATTACCCCTGCTGGTGAGCAGCTATGCTCATCTCCTTCTTCCCCCAGAGCCTGTCCTGGTGCCACTGCAGCAATGAGCCCCGGGTCTAACTGGGGGGTTGCTCGACACACGAGGCAGTGGTGCAGCTCCATGAGCCCAGAGCAGCAGGAACCTGGGATACAGGAGAGCCTGGAATTGCAGGAGGTGGGTGCTACATCATCCCAGGCAAATCAGTTTCTGCAATGGAGCTGTTTAACCACTCCTGTGCTGGGAATGACACTGTGTATTTTGCAGGTAATTAGCATTTTTCGTTTTTACAAACTGGAGCCCTTTTGCCTTGAAACACTGAAGTCTTAACAGAGAAATGCATACAGCTATGAGAAAAAAAAAAAAAAGGGAAAAGGTACCAACTGTTTTGAAATTAATTTCACTGCTAAATTGTACCTGTAATTGTTCAGATACAGATTCACATTCTGACATTAGCTCTGGTATAATTTCACCCTGCTTTCGGAGCTCTTCCAGTTCCTTTGAAAACATAAAAGAAAAAATATTAGTGCAAGCTTCAATTTAAAATGTAATGAAAATTTGAAAAGATGAAATGGCTTTACATATTTTATTGTGTTCGGCACTGTATTTGGATGGAAAAGAATCAAAATAACCTGCCTGCATTCTAATATTGCTAATTTTCTTCAAGAATATGTTTTTTCAGTGAATTTTTTACTTTGCATTTCTAAAACAGGCAAGTAATCCAATCTCTTGTATTAATTCCATGAATTATATTAATAAAATCTTAACCTAAACCATATAACTATGCAAAAGATGTATTAAATACCAGAGAAATCTGAACGGCTGTAATGCTACAAGCAATTTATAGATGGTAGCAAAGAGCAAATGAGACAATTTCAATGATGTATGACAGCAAAAAAAAAAAAAAAGGCCAGTGGCTTTACCAGCTGCACATACAGAGACATCATTACAGAACGCAGGTGTCATGGGCTTTCCCCAGTGGTACAGCTCTAAGAACCACCACTTACTCCCTCTCCCAAAATCTGTATTTGCTTTTGGCCTCACTACCCAAACTGAGCAGACTTGATGAAGGGAGTTAATGGAAAGAGCAACAGTAGGAATCCATGTCTCTGCTGGAAATTAAGACAACTTGACTCAAAAACAGGTGCAAGACCCTCCTCCAGAAACTGCCCATATAGGTGATGATGTCCAGAGAATGCAGGGGGATACCCCTGGACTACCTGGGCTTGTGCAAAGCATTTGACACTGTTCCACACAAGGGCCTTGAAAATCAGAGAGACATGGATTTGGTGGAGGAACCACTTGGTGGACAAGCATCTCCTACATGAGGAGGATATCAGCAGCTTCTCTTACATGGCAATGCCATGAGCAGACTTCATGTGGGTTTGGATTCCAGACCATGAAAGTTTACTTATGGGCAGGTTAGAGCTAATCGAGAATATGCTAATGTAAGCATGAGTTTTTAAAACAAGTTAGTATATTTTCACTGTAAATGGAAGATGGGTTTGTAAAATTCACAAGTCAGTCAATTTTCTGGTTCATTTGGTACAGTAAAAACGTGAATCTTGAGGAGAATTCTAGGACAGAATAAGGGTTATTATATATGCTATTGCCACAGAAAGGTTGGGAAGACAGCATTACATTTTCCTTTGAAATATAGGGCTGAAAACCACTATATTTATGACAGTGCATCAAAATCCATCTCCCTAAACTATTTCCTTGCACTACCACTAAACCCCTTGACAGCAGTGCTTTTAAGAGCACCAGCAGAGATGCTGTAATAGCACATGGCAAACTTTACTGCACTGCTTTTCCTTTTCAGCCAGCACAGAGCATTTGGTCACTGACAAGAGAAAAAAAAAGAGTTTCCCATTATTTCCCCCACTGTTTTGGGGTTCCAAACCATTATCCTACTTAGAAAAATGAAGACCCTGTAATGTCAAAAATGACAAACTGGGGTACTCTAGATGAATCTGAATTTCTCACTCTTAGCATTAGTCCTGAGATCAGAGTGTGGCCATAAACCAGCAAAGCTGGAAATTATGAGCCATCCAGAAAAAGGAATGGGACTTGTTACACAAATGACAAATTATTTTGTAAATGATGTCTTTTTATCAGTAATTCTGATGTCTATGGGAATCTTTGACATGGGTAGAGTCAAATGAATCTGTTCTCAGCACACATCTGTCTGGCACAGGGCACCACATTTCACCACTGGCTCTTCTACAAGGACAAGGGTTGTGTACATAAAAGCATCCTTTTCTAACCCCTGCCAAAACTACAGTGTGCAGTCACAGCACATAACACATCATGAAACTTGGATGGAGAAACACTACCAAACAAGGGACTGTACATGGGAAACCTAGAAACAGGCAACACTCCAAGACATCAGTCTGCTTCTGGTGGTAGCTGAGCCACTCCATAAATCTGCACCCAAGGAGACCAGCAGACAGTCACACTCAAACATGAAAATGCCATTTCTGTGTTCAGGGCACTCACCAGCTCTTTGTCCTGAAGTTCTGTTTCCAGTTCCTGGAGACGCCTACTCAACTGTGCATTTCTTTCCTTCTCTTTACTTATTTCATTGCACTGTTCCTCCAGTTCTTCAATCTTTAAGAAATGTCAGACATTAGGTGAAATTTTTCAAAATTCTGAAAATCTGGGGCAGAACATAGCAGATGAAATGGACATGGGATCTGTTTCCTAAATCATAGCATTTGATTCACTGCAACCAAATTATCACACCTTTCCTTCAAAAGAGTCAATTTACACATCCACTAGGAAACCCTGGGTCTGTATTTATTCTCTCTTACAGTCTGTCTTAGAAAGTACTCAGGAATGCACAACACACTGAGCTGCTAAAATAAGTGGAACTGGGGATAAAACCTGCACTTCACTCCTATGAAGCAAACACAAGGCTACAAGGAGTGGGTTTTCTTAACACAAGGAGAGTAAATCTCTTGGGAGTTGCTTATTATTCTAGCTGGTGTATGAGGGACACAACATCAAAACTTTGGAGAGAGAAGCAGTTCAGAGCAACATCTGCTGCTTTGTTCTCTCACTCAGGGATGTGCTTTGCTCTCTCCAAACCTCCTGCTGCCAGCTCTGGACTCAGCTCCCGGGAGATGCACTTCCCACAGGCCAATGGACCAGCTCATTAAAGTATCTACTTTAATTCTCAGCTTCGTGTTGCTCTGGGATTATAACTTCCCTCATTTGAAGGTAGAGCGATATGCAAAAACTTCTGACCCAATTAATAAAGGAGAAGGAACTTCCCAGGGCACTGCAGTGGTGCAGTGTGAGCACTGAGCAAAGAACCTGCTTTGGGGAAAACCTCAGAAAAGCTCCCTGTATAAAGAAAGGCAGCACATTATACAGGCAGCATTGCTGCACAGGCTGGCTGGTCACCAGCATGGTGACTTTGAAGAGGCAGCAAAGTGGTGTTTTAATAATCTCTTTTTTTCTAGTACAGCTACTGGGATGTGGCATGTGTTGATGAGAACAACTCTTCCCTGCAATAGTACAGAAAGGGAAATAACTACCCTGCCAATTATGATATTTTCCATAACACACTTCCAGTCTCTCACTTCTCTCCTATGCACAAGAGACTGGCTATAGGAACTCAAATCATGTAACAACTAATATTAATTTGTTAATGTAACATCAGTTAATACAGCTGTGGTTTGATCTCTGTGTTACCACTGTGCACCCATAAAACACAAGTGAATAAACAGTGAGTATTAGTCTCAGACAAAAAGGTTGTTCCACAAGGATTTTCAGTGCCAACAAACAACCCAAACCATCTCCAACACTGAAATATTACTAGCAGCCTACTGACACACAAAAAGACATGAAATTCCTTACCTCTTCAAAAGCAAACACTAAACAAAAATATATCCTCACCAGACTGATACAATCTGATCTCTACTTCAAATGTCCCAGTGACCCATCTAAGCAGCAGGAAAAGGATACAGCTTTTCCAAAAACATTTAGGATGAATAGGGTGAAAATATCCTTGCAAAAGCAGTGCTCATGGAAAGCAGGATCTCCCCTGCCCAGGATCCCTGTGCCCACAGGGGCTGCTGCAGAGAGCACAGTATTATCTGAGAGATGGTACCAATGACTACTTTAAACCCAGACTTCACAGAGTTAAACTTCTGAGTTGTTCTTTGCTGTAGTCATTGCTAACCCTCCATCTTACACAACTGAGAAATGTGCTCAGTAATGAAGGGGAAAAGGCTTTGGATGATGCCTGTTGGCAGGTTTCTGGATGAGATGTGCCAAGGTGTTAATGCTGGAGGACCCGGCTCACAGCCCACAGTGCTGAGGAAATAACTCACATCCTCATTCCCCTGAACACTGCTGGGATTTGCTTCTAATACTAAGTGGTTCCCAGGCTGGGGTCCTGTGGGTAACCAGGCCACAACCTCGCCTTCTGCTCATCCATATCTGGCAGTATTTAAGTGAGCTTTGCAAGGGAATAGTAGCCCCATTTTTAGAACCTTTCTGGTTTCTCACCCCAGCCAGCAAGCCCTGCTGACAGACACAAAGTCTCCCAAATCCCAAAGTAGGGAACTTCACACGATGCCCCAGCTCCTCTGCTCCCTCTCTGCCTGCTGTGTGCAGAGGGCAGCAGCTGTCTGAACTCCCCATCCACCTCCCTTTCAACGACCAACTCCATCTCCTGAGACCCACAGCGAGAAAGCCGCAGAGATCCGAAACAAAGCAACGGTGGGAGCGGCTGCCTGGAGGGGAGGCTCCCTTGTGGGTCTGTTCTGCTACCTTTCCCCTCAGCTGGTCGTTCTCCTCCTTGCAGGCTGAGAACTGCTTCTTCCAGTGCTCGATGCTGGCTGCAGACTCCTGCAGGGCCGTGGACAGCCGCGCGTTGCTCTCCCGCAGCGACTGCAGCTCCGTCTCCCACTTCTTCACGTTGGATGAGCTGAGAACAACAGGACACCGTGAGGTGGTTTCACCTTGCACTCCTGTGAGTTGTTCTTTACCTGTCTGCAAACACCCCCCACCGCGGCGTGTTCAGCACCAATTCGTTGCAATAAGAGGAAGAGCACTCAGATGTGTGTAATTGCCTTTAGCCATTACATGCCTACAGAGAACAAAAGCCTTAATTTGACTGTCTCTGGCAAAACAAAGGGATCTACCAACTCCAGCAGCAGTGGCCTGTGTCTGGAACAAAAGCCCTGCTGTCAGAGCAGGCAGTAGGGTCCAGCTGCCCATTTGCACACAGGGGTCTCACCCTGGCAGGGTCCCTGTCACTCATGGTCCCTGCACAGCAAATCCAAATGTGGCTGCAGCACCTGGGGCTGGGCACCTGGCACTCCTGCAACACAGCCACTCTGCACATCTGCAGATGGCACAGCAAATCCAAATAGAAGATTTTCAGGGGGTTGACATGATCTATATTTGAATTTATTTTAATGCTGACTCTTAAACTATAGAAGTGTTACATAATGCTGCAGAATTAAACTACTCATTCCCCAAAGCTTTGAGCTGCAGCACAGAGCACAAGATTAGAGGGTGAACAGGAAAAGGGCTTTGAAACTCCCTGTGTGCTACTTGCTGCCTGCCTGTGGAGGTGTCTTCAGCAAGAGGAATGAACTAACATTAGTGTTTGAAATAGGTTCAGCTACTAAAATGTCAATAAGGAGAGATGCTGTACTTCAAACATAATATATGCAACCTTGGAATTGCTCACTGGATAACACTGCTTACAGTGAAGTTTTGTTTTTTAAATACCTTTTTAAAGAGTAGCTTGGTCTGGTTAGATTTGCTTTCCATTCACAGATACACATTCACATGCAAGAGGCAGACAAGGCAAGATCCCAATAGAGAACTATTCTATTTTAATGTTGTAACTTTGCATATTGCAATGCCTGTACTTTCACTACAGCTGCAAATTACTCTTCTCAGCATTTTAAAATTATTTATCAAAGCAAATAGCAAAAAATGTGATTTCAAGGGCCTCTGTCCACAATTTAGACATATCCCCTAAGACTTCCAATCACTCTGATGAAATTATACTTCTCACTTCAACTTTTTATGGTTGAGTTCATTCCCTTTCATAATTTTAAATATCCATATCTATTTTCATCAAAGTAAGTGTAGCAATCTCAAAGAGCAAAAAAGATTGCTTCATATGTTATCAGCAGCAATTGCTCCCCTATGGCTTTAATGTTATTTCTGTAGTTCCAAAACTTCATGAAAGAAGATGGTTATAATAGTTGGCATCAGCAAAATTAAAAGAAATCTTATTTCTTCACAAACTACATCAGGAATAAACAAAATGGGAAATATTTCTCAACTGGATACCAGAAGGTACTTGCTAAAGTATGTTCATTCATCCATTCTGTAGCACCATTTTAAATTAATTACAATCTGAGTAATTTCTGTTAATACCATTATCCATCAGATAATTACAGCACACTTTTCCAATGCAATTTAGGTTCTACATGAACTTCACCTTTGGGCTAGAGCAATTTTTAATTTATCATTCTCAGATTTGAGATGTGCCTCAGCAGAGCCACCATGTGATGCCTTCTCGTCGTCGGTGCCATTCACACTTGAAGCTCGAGTGGAAGATGGTGTTTCACGTCCAGACTCCTGCAGCACAACATACAAACGAACACTGGGTGTCTCCTGCATCTCCTGCAAGACCACAACACCAATTTCTTTGTAATCTTGATCCCACACCACTTGGCTGAGACCTCGGCTCTCCTGGCAGAGCAGTGGTAACACACACATACCCTTTTCATCTTGGCTGCAAAGCTGGTCTGTTCAAAAAGAATGAAAAAATTACAATGATACACAAACAGAAGTTTAAAGTGTTCAAAACTTTTAAAAAGATTTTTTTTCCCTGATAAGGCTCGTGTTTTTTAAAAGTTGTTTGGCTTTTTAAAGATAATGAAACAATACAACACACAAAGTACGAACAAACAACCAACAAAAATAATACTGCTCCTCCAAAGACATACTGTTCACACACTGCTTGGTGCTGACCACCAACAGAGAACAAACAAAGTGAACTACAAAGACCACGAGCAAAGTCTTTACAAAATGAATATCCAAAGTCAGCCACTCAGATGGATATTTGTGGGCCCCACAAACGGGGCTGGTTGCAAGACTAAAAACCATCCAGCAGCTTTTTCTCATGATCCATCTGAATTCCTCTCTGATCAAAATCTATCCAACTTTCCTCCAAACACCAGCCCAGGCCAGGAACACCTGCTGAGCAGGGTTCACTTTCACCCAAAGCAGGGCACACAAAAATACAGCCAACCATGGGGAGAGACTGGGACAACACCCAACTTCTTCAGTCAGCAGGAGACCCAGCCCTGGCTGGACACTGAGGCACTGGGGGTGCAAGGTGTGGTGCCTAGGAGAGTGTATCTGCAGATACACAGCACAGCCTTCTGCCACCCCCTAAAACACTCTCCCACAGCACGGCTGCCACCAGCCACCCCTTGGCAAGGGAACACTGGACACAAAGTCAGCAAACCAAAGCCCACAGGAGTGGGTTAGACAGATGACAAAAAGAAGGACATCGATGAATCTCATTTACTGTCTGCTGAAGCACTGCACTGAATTACTTCCCAGTGACACAAACTATGTTTAACAGTCCAAATCAAAGGATGTATAGCTTTCTCTGTTATTAAAAAAGTTGTAACAGCTCAAGGACTGCTGAAAAAAATCAGATTTAAATGAAAGTAAAGGGCATGGAGGGATGAAAAATATTCCTCTGACAATGCTAATGTCCAGCAACTGACAATTACCTTCAGCAATCTTGATTTTATATACTTTAAGCTGGCTGCCAGAAGCTGGCACAGTCCATTTGAAAATTTAATTTTAAATTATTTATCCTGTATGTGTACAGGTATTAAAGCTAAATTACAAACCTGTGAATGATTGCTTGAGGTCTCAATTTTCTCTTGAGATCTGTCTCTTGCAAGTTTGGCAGCTTCTTTTACTTCTTGGAACTTCTCTGCAAACTAGAAAAAGCATGAAAGACATGATTTATCATCTATTAAACCATTAGATTGCTATCTTCATATGGCATAGATGTCCAAAAGTGAACAACTAATTTTATTAATTTAGAATTTTTGGCAAGAAAAAACATTTTAATTCCTTGGCAGGATGGTTCTTCCAAAAGAAATAGAGGTGTTTCCAAAAGAAGGACATCTCTGTAACTGACCAACCACAGTAAAAGCCCATGGGGGGAAAGGACACATTTGGTGTCTCCTGGTTTGATTTGGTTCTGTTTCCTCTCCCTTCTCTGTTTCACCTGGTGTTGACAGTGTGTTAAAGACAAAAGTACTAAAGACATGTTTAGATAAAAAATTATCAATGTCTTTATCCCTAACAGCAAGTGAATTCAATTAAAGAATGCAAATTAGTTCATCTGCAGGAGGGAAGCAAGGGATTATCAAGATATAGGAAAAAGGAGAAGAAGGTAGATCTCAATGTATGATGGAGTCATATGAAAACCGTTTTTCTGCTCTAATTTTCTTATTACTTTCAAAAATAAAGGTAGAAGACTTCAGATAAAGGCTTGAATGCTTCCTGTAAGAGAGATATATCAAACTGGGGGAGGTGAGAGGAAGGAAAGATAAAGATGGAAGGTAACAATCACAACCTCTAGGAGTTGCTGCCAAAGTCAGCCTGGCATTTTTGAAATACAAGTATTATCACAGCCAGTCAGGGCTGCAGGGCTTCAAACACTTTAAACAGTGTTTAAAATTTTAAAAGGAGGATTAAAAAGATGGGGGAAAAGGTCTAATACATAATTTACTTTTAAAATTATAATGTCTCCACTATAAGAATAGGTAACTTTATCTTTCAGCTAAAACTGCTTGGTCTTTCTTGCCTGGATTTTGAGAAACTTGAAATGCTAGAAAGGCAAGACATTTAAAAAGTAAAAATATAAACAGATGCATTATTGCACAGTTTATGACAAAAGGATTGCCATTATATCCTTGGATAATTCAGAACACTTATGAAAAAACTAAACAAAAGCATGAGAAAACCATCCAATTTTACAGCTAAGAATAGAAAGAAACATTATTCACTTAGTAATCTTGCCTTCTAACTTTATATTTACAGCAGGTATTTAGCATGCTCTCTCAGTAAAATGCTGAGACTGATTAAACAAATCTCCATTTGGTCTAAAAGAAATCTGGATTTACACGTGGAGGCACATGTGTTTTGTGTACCACACACAAATGGCGATTTCCAACAACACCACACACACCTGGTGGTTAAACCCCACGAGGAGCCCATTCTAAGAGCTGAGTGACACCCTGGGTGCAGGAGGATGGAACTCTGGGCTCCATTCTAAGAGCTGAGTGACACCCTGGGTGCAGGAGGATGGAACTCTGGGCTCCATTCTAAGAGCTGAGTGACACTGGGTGCAGGAGGATGGAGCTCTGGGCTCCAGCTGTCCCCCTGCCACAGCTGACATTGCACATGCAAAGCCTGTGCCCTCGGATGGCAGCAGTTGCCATCTGATGGCATTGCAGTCACCCCACGCACAAGTGACTTGATTACCTCTCCAGCACTTCACAGATCGTTAAGAACAACCACATCACATTTGTGCTTTTAGTGATTTAACTCTGACTTCACACAAAGCGTCTCTCCCGTTTTGTGCCAGAGCAGCTATAACCAGCTGATTATTCCTAAAACATTATATCAGTAGCAAGTTCTACATTTGTGTTTCTTGTGGATGGTATAAGACTGTTTTGAGTCTGTCTTTTATAATAAATCTTTCTCTTCTACAATAAATCTCTTCATCTTCTGTATGAAAAATTTATGAGGGTTCTTCATGGATGATACAAAATATGAACAGACAAAAAGAATTGGAAGTGATCTATCAAATTTTATTTTGCAGCTATCTTCGTAAAGCACACAGGAGACTGCTATGAAAAATTATGTGAGCTGGGGAAAAAAACGACATTTTTCCACATTTCCATTAAAAAAAATGCATATGATTGAGCAACGCTAATCTTCAGTACTAACCCAATAATGACCTCATTGCATAAATGATTTCAGTCATGTCTCTAGTTCTCCAACACATGTATTAGACACCTTTGCATTTAGAAAGGGATTGCTGTTCTGAGAGGGGCAGTGCCAGCCCCAGCTCTGCAGCACTGCAACACCCATTGCACAGGAGCAGAGCAGGAGGTTCCGCAGCCACCCAGAGCCCGAGGCTGTCAGAGTGTGGCACAGCCACGGGGCCAAAATCACCAGGAGAAATCAGAGCTCATTTCCCTCTAGTAACCACCTGCTTCTGTCCCAAACACAAATAATTGACAAATAATTGGTACCACAAAATCATGCCCCACCTCCAAGGTCTAAGTTGACTTCGAGCCATCAAACCATTACAACAAAAGGGAGTGCTTAATGAATGCCAAATTCTTAATGAAAAGTGCATTCAGTAAATGAAAACTTTGTAAGTGTGGTCTCAAGGGGCAATGAAAATCTAAATACCCAAAAGCAACTACAAGAATGCATGTTTCTTTTCCTTAGCTCCATGCTTGTCCTGTGGCAAAAGTCCAAAAATTAGCAAAAAAAAAAAAAAAAAAAAACACCAAAAAAAACACCACAAAAAAACCCCCAAAAACAAACAAACCAAAAAAACCCCCAAAACCCAAAAAATTGGAGTAGGAGAGATGCCAACTGAATACCACCCCAACAGTCCATCATGGATTATAGGACAAGCCTTCCCACGCCCCAGGAAGCTGTGTGACTAAGCTGCAATATGGAGAGGATTTGCTGCTACCAACACTTGTGAAGCCTTTTGGTCAGGCAGCTGCAGCCATGAGCACTGCTTGATTAGGAGTCTTGGCCAGTGAAATTTAATGGGGACTTGAGGATGCTACTGTGCATTGCAAAAATTATTTAAAGGCTGTTCAAATCCATAGTCTGTTTGTCACCAGGAGAAATATATATATATTCAAATAGGCCTCTTTAGCATTTGATACATTAAAAAGCATGATTTTGTACGCATAAATTTTAAGCTCCTGGTCTGGCATTATATTTTATGTCTCCTACTGACAAATTGTGCCAGTATCGGATGAAACAGCTGCTCCCACCCAAAGCAGCCTCATAAATATTTCATCTCCCTCTCGGTTTGCAGGAGGCTGGGTGATGTGACAGCCCCGGGGGAGCACCGCTGTGCCCTGACCCACAACACACACGAGCTTTTCCTGTGCTTCTCTGGGGATGAGCCCTCAGCACGGGGTAGATGGGCTCCCAACAAGACTATTTACCCCAGAAAGTGCCCAGTAATTTGTTCTATCCCAGCTCTGATGCCAGCTGGGCCAGTGGCTGTGCTGTGTGCTGGGGCAGACTCTGCCCTGAGCTTGCTGCCCTGCAATGCAGTGACTGACACACACGGCACACATAATGTGCAAGAGCACAGAGAAATAAAGTCCAGGGCTTCCCAGGGGCCATAGGCAGCTGCTTTATGATGTGCAAAGTCTGGCTTTACTGGGTTTCTCACCCGTACAAATCTTTGTCCCTGTGCCCTTGACTACCTGCAGCTCCTCATATATAGCACGGCTGCCTCAAAGCACCCTGAACGACAGCAGAAATCCTCCTTTAACCACTTGGTGTGCAGAATTCAGCACTACCTGTGCAGCAGCAGCAGCCCTGCCTTTTCACACCCCCACACACTGTCTGTTTTCCTGTGATTCCTGCCTCAGTCTGGCTGAAGCAAGGTTTGAACAATGCCTTGAGACCTTTCTGAGGCACAGGGTGGGAAGGGGGCAAAGGAGGTGTCAGCAAGTCCTGAAAAAGGGGAAAAGGACCCTGAGCAGGACATCAACTTTAAGCCCCAGGATTCTCCCAATCAATGTGAATGGTAATTAGGTTACTGGGTCACGGACTGCAGTTTTCATTAATGGCTCATGTTTAATTTGAACTGCTTTTCCCTATAGGTATGGATTAATGCTTTAAGTATCTCAAGAGAAGCAAAGCATTAGAATGAGGCAATACCTTTTATTAGGCCAAGCAATGTACTTAAAAATACAGGCATTTTTAGTCATGCTAACCTCTTCTCCTGCCTCATTATTTTCCGTTACTTTCAACAGACATTTTTCAGCTTTATTTATTTATATTTATTTTAAGCCAGGGCTATTGATCTCTGGCTTAGGGGAGTTTTAGTGTGCCCTTCCAATTCCTGACTAAGCACTTCAATTATTTCCCGTAAAATAGGCAAGCTTTAATTTATATCTTTTATAAGAGTATAATGATATTAATATAAAATGAAACTTGATTTTACTATTCCCAATACACATATACAGCTGTAATCTCACTCTCAACTCTGATCTTTCTTACTAATGGCTCAATAATTAAACTGAGAAGCATAGACAGTAATGGACTATCTTTGTCTCATTCCTTTGCATGGTGGTAATAAACCAGGTTTTCCTACATTTATTTCTTACATATATTTCTTATATTTTCTTATATTTTTCAGCTGTAGGTAACGGTCAGAGTATGGGGTTTTTTTCTTTTTTAAAAGATCATCTCAAGCTATTTTCAGAAGTGCTCCCCTTAAGCTCCCTCTCAATATTCTGACCAGAAAAGGTCTTTCTGCTGACTTGGAAAGCCCTTCATGCAAGTAGAAGGTTGGATTTTGGGCAGTGGGCTCTTCAGCAGATCATGCAGTGCAAACAAATGAGCAAAAAGACCTGGAAAGAAACACAGCTGGTGCTGGTGCCCCTGTGCCCACACAACATGTTATTCACACTGGCTCTAGACTGGCCATGTGAACACTGACAAGCTGATACCAGCAAGGCATTTCTTCTGAGAACATGTTTGATAAGGTCTGCAGAACATGCTAAAATTTCTCTGAATAGGGTGCAAGGTCCTCCAAATGTACTTCCTGCCTTAATATAGTGAACCCAGTGTCTTATTATATTATTTATCTCTCTTCTTCACCAGACTCAGTACCACCTGCTCCACGGGGCACACTCTGCATGCTTAGCCCCAGCCTCCCACCAAGGCGCCATGGGGGTCTCATGTCATGTTGGAGAGGTGTAACTTCAGTAATCTAGGATTAAAAATTACTATCCAGAGCTGCTAATTCTCCCATTCAGTGTTCAAAGGTTGCATTGTATCATATTTATCTGTTACTGAAAACAAATTATTCCCCTAGGTCCATTTTAATCCTCCCCTATTCCCACACATCTTATTAGCTACTATGAATACCTCTTTGCCCCAGGAGTTTAGGCATAGGTGAATATGCATAGGTGAAATGAGCGGTCCTGTACACCTGAGTTAAGTATCATAAAACAAACCATCTTCAGCGACTCATTTTTAAACAAGCTTTGCACATCATGGCTTTATCACCCCTGAAGAACAGATTAATGCCATGGCACTTTTATGGGCTTCCCAAGTCCAAAAATAATTTAACACATGAAAAGTAAAATTACTTTTGCCTTTAAGAAACACTTACAAAAACGCAGTTCTCTAGAAATTGCGAAAACTGATTAAGACATGTACTAAAATAAACTCCTATAACAACTCGCTCGATAGCGAAGTCCTAGCGCAGTGCTCTGCCTTTACTGCTTTAGAGACCACAAGAAACACCTTCTCCTGATCCTTTTCTTATTAAAGCACAGGAGAGGGCAGCAACATGAGAGGCTGTGTCATGCCCAAGGACATCCTGCTGAGGTCACTCATGAAGCCCAGTGCCAAGCAGCCAATGCTTCAGGAGTCAAGTATGTGTTAGATAAGTAGGGTTTTTTACACATGAACAAACAATCATCTCAGCTGCTTGACAAGCCCTTGTCAAGACCACTACTCCAGTGACAGAGGAGTGTTTTCAGGTGCTGGTTATTGAGAACAAGAGGCTGCTCTAGCCTTTACAAGCCTGCTAATGTACCCAGTGCCTAGCCCAGGGAAGTGTTTCATTAACACCAAACCCAGGATGAAGGGTTTGGGGCTAATGCAGAGGCAGTTTTGCCAGGGGCTGCTCATGCCCTGCCACCACAGCACTCACTGCCACCCACAGGCAGTGGGTAACCCCAGAGAGGAGCCACTGGCAGTGCTGAGGAGCACCTGCAGAAACACCCAGGTCGGAGGTGTGCATGGACACACATGGCAGCCTGTGCAGTAGTGCAGGGAGCCCTGTTACCTTGGTCAGCTGCTGCTCAGAGGGGAAGCCCAGCCCGAACACGGTGTTGGCTCTGCTGTCTGCCCACTGCCCAAACTTCTGCGACGTCTTCGTGAAGGTCATGTTGGGGGTGATGGTGCTGTTTATGATCACCTGGCCACAGACACAGCAAAAAAGAGAATTAAAACGTGCAAGTCACATCGGAAATGCATATCCTAGCAACGGTATCATCCAAAGCAATTAGCAGGCTAAATTGGGAAATTGCTGTGTTCAGAAGATTATTTTTTTCCCCCCAAAACAAAACAGTTTTTTTCTTGTCTTAATTCTAGCAAGAGTTCTGATGCTTTGTCTTCTTTTCCATAGTACTATCACAGCCCTGCAGTTAAATGTGGCTGCAGGAATGTCACTGAACTCAAAGCAGGGTCAGGAGCCACCAAACTACCCTGGCAGAAAGGCAGATGCAAAATCCTCTTTTTTTCTGCATTAGGAAGCCATACAGCCACTGCCCTAACAGGCTTGAGGCCCCTAAGCATGGCATCCACCAGTGACACCTGAACTCACAGCTGAAGGCCAGAGAGGTGTTTCTGCATTTTCCCATTTGTCCTCAGGCCTCCACAAGTAGGATGACACAGACATATCAGAAGTTTACAACAAAACCAGACAATAAAAAAACAAGACAAGGAGAAGCTGATAGCTTAACAGTGAGTTTAATTTGGGAGGGTGGTGAAGCACATCACCAGCAATGCATATGCAGTATCAAATTTGAGCCTTGGAACAATTATCTTGCCTCTTTACACATGTTAACTAATATCTGCTTCATCACCAGCAACCCTGAAAGCAACAGTGGTTCTTGTAATTAAAAAAACAGCCAACAACAGGAAGGCTGGTGGATGAAGTCTCTGAGGAACTTAGTGGAACAAATATGAAATGTAATCTTGCTAAAAGGAACGAGGTACATGTCAGTTCATTATCAAAAATCTTAATTTTATTTTCAAGATACATCATTATATGAGTCTAGCGACTTCTTCCCCTGGAAATTAATTCATGTACAATGTTCTTTCTGCTAGCAGAATAAGAGCTTTCTTTAGTAATGCGTACCATCATTTCCAAAATGCAAATTATGCAGTAATTAAGCCCAATCTGTGGGACAGTTTAATTAACATGATCAGGAAGTATCCTGGCAACATCATTTACTGTGTATTCCAAGCAGTTTTTTCCTAAGCTATCATTTACATTTAGCAAAAAGTATGAATTAAATTTACCAGACGAAGATCCTTACTTGCTCCATCCTTCTTGACCACCGTGTTAAAACTTTATTTTGCTTTCTTAAAAATTGCTCAACTTATTTCCCTCTTTTTGCATCATCACTTTCAAATAAATCTACGATTGTCTGCCATTCCCCACCACTGGAATTTTCAGAAGGAACAAGACAGAGGAGAGCCAGGTGAGTGGTACCCCTGAAATTGTCCTTTGCATGTGAATAAACAGGGCAAGAAAGGGGGAGAGGTGACCCTGCAACCAGCACAGGTCAACACACTGTGCAGACAACACAGAAATCCTGGCTGCTCCATCCCTGAAGGGTTCAAGGCCAGGCTGGATGGGGCTCTGAGCAAACTGGTCTGGTAGAATGTTCCTGCCATGGCTTGGAACTGGGTGATCCTTGAGGTCCCTTCAAACCCAAACCATTCTGTGATTCTGTGATCAGTTTTCAGGGTCAGCACATCTTCTTGAGTGGCTGGTGCACCAGCAGCGGTATGAGCAAAGCTGCTCAGATGTGTTCTCCTCCAGCTAAGTCGTGCCATAGGAACAGCCAATAACATCTAAGTGTCATTTCAGTAATGTAAATTAAAAGAAAATCAGAGATTTTATGTAGGGGTTTGACAATGTGAACAGACTGTGATGATACAAGGATTGCATGGCACAGAGAGTCAAAAGAACAGGAGGAAAAGTTACCACCAACCCCAAAAAGCAGAGTGCTTTCCAGAAACTTTAAAGATTCCATTAAAAAAAAACTTACATCAGACAGATGAACCACTAACAAATGTCTAGCTTCTCAAGTTACAGAATTTATTTTAAAACCTATAACATTCCCAGAAATTTCAAGTAATGGAAAGTATTATTTCATTCCTGCTGTGCCTATCAACTTGGACATCTGGGGAAAAAAAAATAATAAAATGCCCAGTTTGATTGAAAGGCAAAAGCTTCACCCATGGATAGCTGACCCTGAGAAGAATAAAATTTCTCCATTTGTCCTACAATAATCATTGAGAAAATACAAACATATAAAAAACCACACTAAAGTTATCTTGTACAACACAGCTCAGTATTATGAGAAGTGATAAAAGAAATAATGAGGGCTGCAGACTGTAAACCAAAGAACACCTTATTGAGCAATGAAATGCACCACATTAGCTGAGCACCTCAGAAGTTAATTTTTTTCCATGGCCAGCGGAGAATCCAAGGAAAGGTTGTGAGCACACACCTCCAAGACACTGACAGTTCATCTGTTCAATTTATAATAAGCTCTATTAGTGCAAGTGCCTGGAATCTGTCTCTGCCTTTCCCCTTAAATCCTGCTCTGTCAGTCAGGCAAGTCAGAAATGCTGCATTCCTACAGAGAAGTGAAAGCCTCAGTAGAAGCTTAGGGGATTAAATCAGAGCTCATGTTTCTGTGAGTTCAGAGGAGATGGATGCTGTGGGTACATTGACCTGCTCTTCCTGCCCATCCTCACCCCATCTGCCTGTACATTCACTTCCCCACAGATCTGGCCACCATTTCAGAGCAGTGACACTCCACTGGCAAGGGATCAATCACACTGGTTGTGTTCAGGAGAAAGAAAGGGTGCTGTGATTTCAAAGAACAATGAACACTGAGGCTTGCAGGTGTTCCTGCCAGGTAACCCAGCTTATCCCTGCTCCCACACTGCCTCACCCTCAGCTATGTGAGACCAGGAGGACAGGGCTCCCCACCACTCCTCCATCCTCTGGGCAGATGATCCCAGCTGGGGCAGGAGGCAGGGGAAAGCATTTGTGACCACCACAACGAGAAAGGTCAAATAAATTTGGATTTTTTTATTATTATTTTCTACTTTTTTTTTGTAAACATAAGCCAGACTTTTCAAATTTCAAAAGGAGGAGAGAAGTAAAAGGACACTATTTTGCTGCAGGCAGGATGAGCCCCAAAGCTCTTTGCCATCCCTACCTGCAATCCAGCATGATGATTCTATAAGAAAAGGCCACTCATCAATTCAAATAAGCCCTTATGAAATACTTTGCATATGGTCCTCATTTGTATAATACACACAGTGAAATTCCAGCTGCATCATAAAACAGAATAAACTTGTGGACTTTCATCCAGGGTAATGGATTCAGAAGACAAACTACTCTCTAATCAAATGTAATCAATCCCTGAAGTGGTTAAAGAGTTCTCCCTAAAGACAATGGCAAAGGGAAGCATAATATAATAAGCACCTTACAGAATAATAAACCCATTTATCATACTCAGTTGTCTACATGTGGTTAAAAAAAAAGTTGCCTTTGCACTCACCTACATGCAAATGTATCAGATGCCAAACATTCCTGATACACCTGCATGAGCCAAGCAAAATCTCCTACTAATTTCATTTCCTTTGGGAGAAAATCAGACCTGAGAGATCTAAATTTTTATCTGAAGATGACACAGAAGTATTCACAGCACAAGGTAGCGCTACCTCACCCAGAAATGACTCCAGACATTTAGAAATGTACATTCATCACATAAAAGTGAATGCAAATAAGCTGGTGTAGAGCAGAGCATTCATGGGCTGAAACACACCCATCCTGCTGCCTTCCCACGGTGAGAAAGTGCCAAATAAATCAAGAAGGAGGAGGTCACAAGACGACCTGAGTGCGTAAAAGGAGAAAAACGTATTGGCAGCTCCTGCTGCTCATGATGTATGAGCAGAGCCCACAAATGCAGCTGCTGCCTCTTTTAGGGGCACACCTCTGTAGTAACGCAATCCCTACACCTCGAGCAGGTGCTTCCAAATAGGGAAAGGGTCTCACTTTACCTTTTGACACGTTAAGAAGTTAGCTGGAAAATTCTGTGGATTTCTCTTTGCAATTGGCTCAGAGCCAGCCCAGAAGTGTAGACTGGACCCTGGAAATGTTACTCAAAGATTGCTGTTTTTCTCATTGGGTCAAGGGCCACAAAGCCCACCTGAGCTGTCAGGTACAAAAGAGAGAGAACAAAGGAACTCCACTCTTTTCACTTCTCACGTTTAGAGGTGCTGTAGCAGCAAGGAGTTTGTCTCTGTGCTGTGCTCGGCTTTGCTATTTTGCATTTTGCATTATTTTCCATCTTTACTAAAACCCTTTTGATTTTTCAAGGCACCCATGATCAGCCGTCCTGCTCATTATTATTATTAACCACATCTCTGCAGGCTGCCCTCAGGTGTGTGGGTTAAACCCATACACCTCCAGTGGGTAAAGGGCTCCACTCCCACACACCCCTTACCACAACAGGGCACTGCAGGGGAAAAACCAACTGGAAATGGCCTTTCCCAGGCTGCTGCCCCGTTAACACAAGGGGAAGAGGCGTGTGGGCAGCTGGGGAATGAGGCTGGAGCACACATGGAGTTTGCCAGCTTGGATCCCAATGCCCAGCCCGACCCCATCAGCCTGGCTTTGCCAGGTTCACAGCAGGGAAAAAAGTAGAGAGGAGAGCCAGCTCAGCTCCAAGGGGAGGAGAGCAGTGATGGCAGAGGGCATTTGGCAGAGCCACTGCAGGATGAACACACCAGCAGGAATCTGCCAGGACATGCACCCAAGGGGTGATGAGCCATGTCAGCCAGCCCTGCCATCAGGAAAAGACTGAAATAACAGCTATGAAATTGCTAATAAATGTATTGGCCAATATATTGTCTGTGTTAAATTAAATCAGAAAAGGATACCTCATTCTGGGACAAGAGTGCCAGATTAGGAATTATTCTGGAATTTCCCCTTTAAATTCACATTACCTGTTACTCTGAAATAACCACACCTCCAGAAAAGCCCCAAGGCTACAAGCCATAGGATCTACTCCTTAAAACTATACAAAAATCTCCCCATTTCATTTTCACACCTCTGAATATGTGCTTCCAGTTTGCAGCCCTTGTGAAATTTAATTTCCTCAACCCACCAGGCTGCTAATCTTCAGTAAAGATGTGTCCCAGTCTAAAAACAGAATTGCAGAAGGAAAGAAGCTGCTAATCCTCTGGCCATAGCTATCACAGGCTCAGCAGGTTCTTCCAGCTCATCAAGTCGACATGAATCAGAAGGGCTTGGAACACAGGATGTGAAGATGAGGAGCCAGAGGTGGATTTACAGAGAAATTCTTCCTTTATCCCAAATATTCAGCAACACTTTGGTGGAATTAGCCCACCTACATTTCCATGATCTGTATTATCCTTCGCACTGTCTACCATCCTTCCTTACCTCTGCTTCCAGACAGGATGTAACATATTTTCACCAGTACATCACTGGTGATAAACTTCTCATCTCATTTCTAGTCCTAGAGAGCCACTGCTCACACACACACATTGTTAATCAATACAGTGGTAATAAAGGGGGAAAAGAGAGTCCCCTTGCTGAGACCACCAAGCTGGGTAAAGCCAGGGAAGCATAAAGACACAAAACCAGCAACGGCACTTGTTCCAGCTTTGCTTTATCTGCTGCAACTGACACATACATGGCACTTCTCCTGGGGCAGGCTGAGGGTGTGGAATAACCAGATTTGGAGCACTCTAAGTGTACATTAAGAAGAGCACTGAGTTTCTCCCCTCTGCTCTCCCTCCTGCTCCACTCCCCCCACTGGTGTACACTGGGGAACCAGCACAGGGTGGGCACAGCTGGCAGGAGCCATCACCAGGCTCTTGCACTGGTCAACCTTCATTCATCCCTTCAGTGCAGTGAGCCTGGCCTGCTGCTGCTTTTCAAGAATTTCTGCTCTACACTGTAAACCAGGACAGCAGCTATTTTCACCCATCACTGGACTCCAAAATCTTCCACAGCTACACCAGGTATTCCTGGGGGAGATGAGAGTGCAAGAGGAACTGCAGAGTTCCAGCAAAGAGGGAGACACCAGGACATCTTGCAAGACACACAGGACTTGCCTGGCTTTTACCTCCCATTCCTGAGCTCCCTCTGCAGAGAGGAGACCCCTCGTATGGGTAAAACCTCTCATGTACTGCTGATGCTTGTTTTTTGGGGAAAAAGGCCATTTCCACAGCTACACATAGTGCTTTTTTTCTCTTAAATCACCTTGCATCCCCAGGATAATTCCATGAATGATGAGGTTCATTTTTAACCCCAAAAGCCAACAAATAAAAAAACCCCAACATACAATTCTTGTCCTCCTTCATAAAAAGAGATGTAAAAATAGCCTCCCCCCCCAATAAGAAGACTAATAACTGTTTTTCCTCTCATAAAACACCTCTGTTGTAAGGCCCTCACTAAGAACCTGTCTAAATGCAACAAAACTGGGTCCACGATTGTGTGAATTCTATTAAGTAAATCTCCTGCTACACCTACTCCATTGCTCTCTTTTTCTTCCCAAGGTAATTAACATCTCTGCAGAGTTGGCTTCCCACTCCTCCACCCAGTCTAAATCTCTAAAATCTCCTATTTTTGCTTTGACATCTGACTAGATTTTTTTTTTCCTTTTAGGCACAGCACACACATCCACCCACCCACACGATTCAAAGCACCAGCAGCTGTTTCATGAAGAAAATCTACAGCAAGGGTTTTCAAACCCTCTGGAACAAATTGTTATCCAGGAATTTCATGCAACAATTTATAAAATATATAAATCAAGATGGTTGTGTATTATTTTCATATGAGAAATAAGATTCCTAACTTATCACAGAAAGGGAGAAGGATACAGTGGAGACTGTTTTTTTTTTTTCCTGGTGACTAATATTGGGGTGAGGGAGAAGGCTGCTTTGACTACAATTATGAAAATTCACAAAACTTTCCATAGACACATCATATTTACGTTTTGGAAGATTTAATAAAAGCATCTTTGTGTGCAGTATAACCACATCCCTACGTTAATTATTTAAGCACTGATAATTTTTAGCATTCTTCAAGCTTATGACAACAGCCTCACTGAAGCCTGAAGGTCCCTTTTGAAAGGCAGGAATGGCACAACTCCTCTACTCTTTAACAACCTACACACCCTGGGAGTGGTCAGCAATAGGATTGCTTAGTTCCTCTCCAAAATCTGGAAAAACTGTCCCTTGGCATGAGCAATGGCCAGGATGGACAGGTACATCATTTTTAGGGGGCAACAGGATGTTCAGGTTTCTTTACAATGACATCCCATGGTTTCAGTGACCTCTCTGGCACATTGAGGTCCCCCACAGGTCTGGTGATCAGATAAACCACTCTGAGTGAGCCAGTTACTGAAACACTTCTTTTGGCAGAGCTTTTCTGAGTAATTTTACAGAGGGGTTTTAAAAAGGAAAAATCTACCCAAAGTTTCCCTACTTGCTGGTAAGTGGTGCAGCAAGAAATGCTTAGCATGGGTTTGTGTCTTTTCTTTTTAGTAAAAAATTTCATTTCTAGAAAGGTCCTAGCAATCTCCCAGATTCAGCCTTGTGTGGTCTTTCCAGAGCCAGTGACACACACATACAAGCAGAAAAATGAGCCAGATAGGAACAAACAGTGAACAGATGTGCTTCTGCTCTTCTGCCAAGGATACAGCTGTTGACAGCACTCTGCTACGTTTTCTCCTAAGCTTACTAACCAGCTTCTGAAGGATTTACTTCCAGAAATAATCCAGGAAATGAACAGAGAATTTTTCACATTTCAAAGTTAATAACTTGGAAAGAGATTAATATAGAAACGTTTAAGTGGTATGAGTTCTACAGCTCTAGTCTTCAATTTTTTTCTAAACCAGAACACAACCTGAGGAGATGATCATGATTTCTGGTTGATTCAATCTCAAGTGACCCACCAAATTTCCTGGCATTTACTTTACTCCCTTTCTCAGCTTTTGACAAGCTCTCTTTTTCACCTGGAGTTCTAGGTCTTTTTTTGTGCAAACATTTTTAACTTTTTCTTCTATTCTTGGCTCATCTCCACCAGTATTACTAGTTCTGAAATTCCTACTGGAGCTAAGCCCTAACCATTTGTTCTCATCCTCTGAATACTCAGAGACCTGTTCACACAAGTGTACCCAATATAACCAGCTCTACCCATCTAAACCTGTCTTAGCAACTGTTGGACAACTTTCCTGCAGACACAACTCCAGGCAATGTACTATCCTCCCAGTTATTAAATCCTGCACCTCCCCTTAGCCTGAACTTCTGAATACTTGATATCACCTTAAGCAAATAAAGGATGATGCAAGTGAGTAGTCTGTCTCATCCTTGGCTGACAGCTCTGCTTCTCTTTTCTGTAGTATTTCTCCCTCACCAAATTCCAAAGAAAATGTTCTCAAGTTATTTGAATCTTTAGAGAGAACCCAAAACTTTAATCAAGCCAAGTACACCCCTAGCACAGACACCACATATATTTTCGGATCCTCAGAGACTGTTGTTTTCCTTAATTTCACTCACTCCTAATTCAAAGATATCTTTGAGAGGAATATGAAGTCCTGGTCTGTGGAGCAGAAGGATCCAGCACACACCTCAGTGTGCTCACCCCAGATACTGATCCTCATGTTAAAATGTCCACTTCCTTTCCTATTTGAGCCTGTCCTACTCTAACTTCCCCTAACCCCAACATTCCCATTTGTCCTTGATACTCCACAGGACCCCTTTGGAGCTTGGGGCACACCCCACACCTCTGAGGTGTCTGACCCAGCAGCCCATACAGACCCTCCTGCCTTCACCCTGCCTGCAGGGCTTCTGCTGCCCCAGCACTGCCCCAGAGGAGCAACCCCTGCCTGGGAGGCATCAGCATCACCCACTGAGGGCAATTTCTCCTTAAATTGAGAGTTGTCTCTGAATCATCCCAACTGACACTAAAAAAATCTGGAAGTTGCATCACCACAACTCAAACACCTTTAGATGAAATCAGAAAATAGCTATTAAAAATATTAATTATTTACTGCAAATTGTTTCAATGTCTGAGTGAAAGACAGGTTCCAGCCCAGGTTAGGCTGCTGGGCTTTGCCCAGGCAGGACAGATATTCTGCTCTGCCCAGGCCAGAACAGATATTCTGCTCTCGATCTGATCATTGTACAAAATGAAGGATAAATTCTCTACAAAAGGAGCAGCTGCATCTCAGAGAGCAGTTTGATCCAGTTTCATTGGTTACAGAGCAACATGACCAGAAGTCACCACAAAAAGCAACTTGAGACTACTCAAGCATCTTCTACGAAGTCTTTTGTTTAGCACTACTGGTATTAGAACATGTCTCCAGCAGATGAGCATCATTCTCCAGCAAGGCCTGGGAAATCTGAACCAGGAAAAGTACAGAACACACCTGGTGAGACTGATGAAATGACACCAAATTATTTCAAAGGCTTTAGGTATGGATTAACAGTATATACACACTGATACTATTGTAATTGTGCTGTCTCAATAGTATTTATCTATTATATTCTTATATATTCTGTTATCTATTTGGAGTGGACCTGTGCAGAGCCAAGAGTTGAAACTGAGGAGCCTTGTGGGTCCTTTCTAACACAGGGTATTTTATGATTCTGTGATTACATAATGTATATAGGAAATCATAAACCCACAACTAATGTTTTTACTTAATAGTTATCCCAGTAGCACAAAAGCAATGAGATGTTTATTGCAATATCCTCACAAACTATGCATACTGGAAGACAGGGCTATGCGCTAAAATTGTATTTTATAACAAAGTTTGTATTCCAAAAGATTTAGTATCATTTTTATATAGGGCATTAATTAGTTCCATCTGTTAACTCTAGTATCATCTACAGTGCTAAAAGTCATGTTGAAATTAGCACCAATAGCTCATGAAATAACACACTATGATAACGAGGGGATGAAGGCCAACAAATATGCTTAAATTTCTGTATTACAGTACTCAGTATTGGAAATCTTTTAGGACATATGAAGGAATGGACCAGAAGGCACAAATACTGGATGAGTGAATCAGACCCTCAGAGGTCAAAACCTGGCCTCCTTTGCCCTGGTTTGCCCTAATGCAGTGTCACCCTTAAGCTGGATGTGTCTCCTGGGCACGGTGTCACACGCTGCCTTTTGAGGAAAGGTCACCAGAGTGTCACATGCTGCCTGCAGATGAAAGGTCCTTTCCATGTGGGTTCTCAGTGTCAGGCATTTCAGTAATACTGAGCTCATACTCCCCCCCCATCCATGTTTTATGGCTGGCACACTTTCTGGGACCACCAGAAAAGATTTCCCACCCAGCCTGGAAGAAACTGGAGGACAAAAATGCATTGCAGAAGAAGTTTTAGGAAAAAAAGAAATCTCTGTCTCAGTAACCCACTGGTGAAATAAAAGCTTTGAGAAGATGGAATAAAAAAATATTTTCTTCTATTTTAATCAGATTTTACTAGCAGGGACTCTCTGTAAATCATGGTCCTGCCAGTGCTGCAGTCAGCAAAATAACTTTGAGGGTGAGGAGTGGGACCTCTTGGCATTTGAGAGGCAAAGGGCAGCTGGCTGGGACCCCAGCAGCACCCTGCTCCCCCAGGGTGCAGCACACAGCACTCCTGACAAGCAAGGGCCATAAATAAAACTAGGGCAGGCAAAACTAGAAATCAAAGAATCTCCCTCCCTTTGACAAAACACACAAATAGCCTCACCCACACCTTTCAAAATCATAGCATTTCAGTATTTATCTATAGACATTAAAAGAAAAGCCAACACACCACTTTGTAAGGTCACTTTTCATTTACTTTTTACGTCTTTTTATCTTTGGCTACCCGAGGCTGTAAAACAGCCTCTGTAGTTCCACTACAAAACTATTAAACCTGAAAAATGAGGTAGTTAAAAAACTTAGGTATTTAAGAAAAGGTAGGCATTAAAAAAAAAACCCACCCTACATCACTGCACCTAATTCATCAGGCAAACACACACTGACACTCAGAATGCCAAGTGAGAAGCCAATATTTTGATTGTTGCTGCCACACATTATCACAAGTCATACCCATGAGGTCCCAGAGGCAGAGTTAAATGCTGCCACACCAACGCAGACCCCTGGTGAGGTACACACTGCCAGAAGCCTTTTATAACTCACTGCCAAAAATTTTGTAATATATAAATTACTTGGTAGGTTTTTTTCCTGTGAAAGAGTTGCTACTGGTTTAATGGTTGAATTTACGTCAATGGAAGGAAAAATAAAGAATGAAAATATCTAGCCAGATGAAGGAATTTCATCTGTGGTACCATACCCTGTAATTGTTTTCCTTTGAAAGAAAAGATTCTGAAATCTAAGAGTCACCTTTTGGCAAAATACTCTAGGATATTTTTAACAACTATGCCTTAAAATAATTCCTTTTCCATGGGCAAAGAAAAAGATCTGTTTTGAGCCTCTGAACACATCACTGGAAGAACTCAATTTCCTCTTTGTGTGCTGAGGACACCTGCCTCCAATCTTGACAACAAGAAAAGCGTGGTCATAAAGAGGTGGGCAGCTATTAAATTAGGTAGCAATTAGTTCCCTGGTACAGGAACGAAGAAAGCCAGGAATATATCAACTATTAGCAGATTTACATGTCAGCCCTTCTTACCTCCCTAAATATCTGCTGCCACAGGCTGCTGGGGCTGTATCCCTGCCAGCTTCATTGTCCTCTGTAAATCACACTGTCCCCTGCAAAGATGCCACTTGATCAAACAGCTTCATCACACCATATAATGTACTGTATTCACTTTGGTGAACACTGTGTGAATACTGATTGGCAAAATTTGGCCCATATTCTTACTCTTACTAATTGCCATTTACTTCAGAAACAGACCCACTGATTTTGCTTTCCCAGCACAGCAATTTTTCTGGTTCTCTCTTCATACTTTCACACACTTATGCCCAACTTAGCTGCTGATCTCCAATATTCGAGGTAATCATCAGGTAATAAACTCTTAAATGAGCTGGTAACTGGGAATGAGCATCAGCTGACTGGTTTTTTCCTCTGAAACACAGTCTTTATTTCTTTGCCATGTATTTTCCACAATTACTTTTGCAATGTAGTCATCTTTTAAAGCCTGGTTTTACTTTTTTCCTAGTCATCTGTTTAAGCATCTCTCAGAGACAACTGGGGACTGGCATCTGTGATGACTCTTGCTCCGTCACTTTTCTTTGCTGCTGCCAACTCAGTATGTCTCACTATGCACTTTATTGCTGGCTATTAATTTTTAAGCTAGCTTTATGTTCCTTATTAACAGCTCATTTCTCAAAAGAGAAAAATGATGTTGTTGCAATCACAAGTTTTATAGAAATACAACGTGAACATCTGAAAAGAGGGCAGAGGCTTGTCTTTGAGGGATTATATTTCCATCTCAAATTCCTTTCCCTCTGCTCTATACTGTTTGGTTAACACATAATTTCAGTTCATAAAACATAAGTAAACCCACCAACCAGGGTACTACCATGCATTATTCCTGAGGATGGCACAGGCCATTGGTCTGCATTGTTTTCATACTGCCAAACTTCCTTTTTGCCTCCAAAAGGCAGGGCAATGTAGGTCACTTTTAATGAGGAGCCCTGTGTGTGGCTTTCCCCACACACTGCACAGTAATTGGACACTTACAAGTTCACATTCTCCCTGCATCATCACCATATTTTATCTTTTTTCAACTTTCACATGGTGAAGTCTCTCGCCTGCCTCCTTAGCTCTGAATCAGTGTGTGCCCTTGCATTTTACTGTATCATTTCCCCCAGCATTCATTATGCTGCAGTTAGCCTCTGGCTAAAAACTTCTTAAAACATGATGAAATTACTTGCTTGACAACATACAAGTCAATTGTAATGTAATTAAAGGATATACTAATCTATTCCCTTCTTTGGTCATGGTATCTTGGTTAAGATCATCCAGCACATTCTCATATGGTGCCTGTGAAATCTTTTGCTATAAATTGTAAGCTCCTGTCCACAGCACCTGTTTTTCTGTGAAAGACACAAGAATTAGAAGAGCTGTTGTCTTTAGCTTTGCAAATACAAGGAATTAAAGTGGTACAAGCCGTTTTGAATCTAGGCTCTCCTCTCTGCAATGCTTCATTCCTCAGGTATTTTAATGGGTTTGTTATTGGGATGGGAGAATATGAAAGAAACCTGGCACCTGCAGGTGTATGCTCTCTCCTGGCTGGCCTGCATGTTGGACTCCTGAATACTCCTCTGCAAGGGAAGAGTTAAGCTCCTTAGACTTCACTGTGCTTCCGATCTTTACCCTATTCTCTTTCTATTCCATTTTTCTCACCACCTCCATGTGCAGCATCCAGACTCTCCTATCCTTCCTCAAGGGCTGAGGCAAAGTCAGTTGCTGAGTTACCAATATTTACACCTTTAAACACACGGGCTCAGCAGTTCTCTTAATCTTAAGCCCATTGCTAAATCCTTCTGCTCCCCTCTGCCCTGCACCCCGGGTGTGTGGGGACATGGGACAAGGAGGAGATAGGGACAGGCTGCTGGGAGAACAGAGGATGGGACTAAAGGGCAGGGCACTGCAGAGGGTTGGACCTCTGAGGACAGCAGCAGCTGCCTGAGGAAGCCTCTCCTGCCAGGATCAGAGCCCATCAGGTCAGTGCTGCATCAGGAGGAAAGGACTCATCGGGGTGACACTGCACAGCCTGCCCTGTGCTCTGCCACAGCAGTGCTCACAGGGTGCAGCAGCTCCAAGCTCCTCCACACACTGGCAATCCAACACTGCCCAGGGTGACATGTTGAATGCTACAAGTAAAAGCAAGCTTATGCAACCAGGTGATGACCACTATATAAGTACCCTGTATTCTTGATCACTTCAAAATATATTTATCATTACTATGCAATGCCAACATAAGGTAAAAAAAAAAAACAAACCCAAAATAACCCAACATCTTCATACAAGTTGGATTTAACTGAAAATTCTCTGCAAGCCAATGTGAATCATATATGTTTGTCTAAAATAAACTGTTAGAACAGCCCCTTTGCTGAGCAGGCAAGGATGGAGAGCTGTAAGAGACACACATCCTTCATCACTGCCTTCCTTCAAGTACCTTCATTTACTTGAGCTTCAGCTTTTTTGCCCTTAAAGCAGACATAATTTATGCCCAAAGTGATGCTGTCACATTAATCCATCTGGTATTTGCCAACACACGGAAGACTTTATTCTAATGAGATGTACAGAAAGCAGGACACCATCATCTGAAGCTGTCTATATTCTTCCTTACAGTTCTACCCAGTTTCATTTCTCCCTGGAAAAGTAGGTCAAAACACTAAACAGTAGTTGTTTGAAGGGAAAAATGCAACTTTTAACTTCTTTTGGCATAAACACAGGGGATTTTTTCCCAATTAACAATCTTAAAATGGACAGGCAGGGTCACGGGGCTCTCCAGAGGTCCGCATGAAGGTAGCATCTATTCTTGACCTGTTCCTTAATCAGCAAAGATTCAATACAAGAGGAATAATTTATGTGGCCAGCAATTGATTCTTGCTTGGGAAGCCCCAGGGGAGAATTCTAATCATGGCAAGCTCACCTTCCTCTGGGACATGTTAAAACAGGGGACAGGGGGGAACATTCCTTCTGAGTGTCTTTTGAGCAGGTGACAAAGCAAAGCTTGGGTGCCCAGCTTGTTTTCTTTGCAGTTCTGGGCAGGACCTCTGGCTGTGGCCATATGCTGCCCCTGCAGCTTCCCCCCCACATACAGTAATTACTTTGTTTTCATTAATTGGTCTTAATGCATGCATGCACACCCACAAATCAAGCGAGCCACTGCTGGGAGTGCAGCAGTTTTGGCTTGGAAGTTGCACTTGCCAGGGTTTGTAAAGCCACCAGCCCACCAGCAGCAACCTCAGCACAAACATCCATGGGGGGTAAGCAAACCCAGGGGCTCAACTTCCCCCAAGCAGGTCACAGGGACTGTGTGTGCCAGCTGCAAACTGCAGCATTCCTGGCAATGAGCACACCAGCACAAACAGCATCGTGATGGGGAGATATTAATGCTGTGCTGGTGTCAATGAAACATTACCATCAATTAAAGCGGGCAGTATGGCTGATTTATAAGCCAATATATAACCAAATATAGCACAGGAGATGTTTGGAAAAACAAGTATGTGGAATAGGCATGACAAATAGAAAAGCTTTATTAAGGGATGATTTCTCTGATCTCTATCTCCCAGAACAGTGATATTTTAACATCCTTATCCAAACAGGAACACAGATAAACAGGCTGTAAACTCATCTTGTTACCCTGTGGTTTGTGCTCTGACAGAAATGACCAATGGTTTTTGCACACGAGCAAAATGTGTTCATTTATACCTCTGACTGGGGTCTGCTAGAGGAAAGTGGTCACCCATCAAGTGACTTTGAAGGGACTAATCAGAGGGATAAATGTAGTTTGTAATAAAAAACAGTTGTCTGAGCAACCCATTCAAACCTACTGATTTGGATTCTTACAGCAAATACTTGAGCACACTCTCCGGTAATGCAAAACAAATTAACAAAAAAGGTTGGGGGAAGAGCCTTCATGCTTAACTTGTCACCTAAGGCTGATGAACTCCACTAGGAAAGCTGAAGAAAATTAAGTAGTAAACTGTAAATAGTTCAGCCAGGCAAAAGTGAAAATGCAGCTGGCATTTACATTAAAAGCTATAGTCTGCATGTATGTCTCCTTGTTCCTTTTAGAAAGAATGTTTTTATCACCAAAAGGGCCTTATCTACCCTAATATGGGTGGCTGTTTTAGATACTGTGCTACTGACTTGATTTGGACACCTTAAGTTCTTGGCTCGCTTATCATGAAGTCAAATTTACCAGAGATAAAATCAACTGAGCTGGGCAAATTCACTTTTAGGGTGCCCCGTGTTTTCCCAATTCTTGCTACAAGCCGCCGTAACAGATTATACAAAAAAAATGGAGTATTTAAAACACATTTACTGCCAGCCCCTGTGTGCTCAGCCAGGGCTGACAGTCCCACACCTCTCCACACAGAAGCACTGCAGGCTCCTACCTTGGCTCCATCCACACTGATAATCCGATAGCTGTTTCTCGTGCTGTCATAGAAGTAGGAAACAGTAACAGCCTGCTTGCTTGCAGGAACCCAGTTCTTCTTCGTGCTAGGGTCAATTTGGAAGACATGGGCTCTGGTGGTGAAGATGGGCTGTTCTCTGGAATAGGGAGGGACAGGAGAAATGGACGCATGAGTCTGCAGAAGGTGAAATGTTCCCAGCAGCCCAGCCTCGACCAGGCACATTGAAAGCACAAGGCAGAGAGCACCTGGCAACCCCCAAATGAAAAGACAGAGCAGTGACAGTGCAGAGGCACACTCCAGCCTTGAGTACCTTTCCTTGGCATCACCAAGTGACATTCAGCACCCTAAAGTTACATAGCCCAAGTGACAACTGGCTTTTTTCTCCCCATGTTAAACTACCTCAGTACCCATCTATTCATCAAAATATTTATTTCCAGGAAAGGACATTCACGTGCATTCTTTCTTTCATTCCCCATCCACATATTTTGCCAAAAGCAACAAAGCCCCACAGCTGGATTTCCTCCTGCTGACATTCCTGTGAACTGCAACCCACAGCCAGGGCTCCTCTGTGGGTGCACCAAGGACTCCAGTGACATACAGGCATGGATTAATTACTGAAATATGAATATCTCTCCTCAGAATCCCACTGTTCTGTGGATCTGCATGAAAATTTCATTAGATGCAAACCAGTCAATCACTCTGGGAAGTGAGGGGGGGAAAGGAACAGAACCAAACTCCAGTGTTGATACAGATACTGCCTTTTCAGCTCCCAGTGGGTGACACAGCACCCCTGACATTCCATTCCTGAACACCAGCCTTCCTTGGATGCTTTTTCTCCTCAAGAAGACTGTGCACACAATGGAAGGGTTTGGTTTTACCTTCAAAGTGTGACCGAGCAAATCACACAGAGAAGCAGAGAAGATACAAGACCAAAAGAACAAAATGTGATACACACAAAGTCATCTAGGTTACAGATCAGAATTAGGCTGTCTTAAATGCCATAAATCTAAATTCACCACCAACTGCACCTTTAATCCAAGTTTACAAGTGAACTGCAAAGCAAGCTCTACTGAGTTGTTATATGCATTTTCATACTTTTGGTTTTTAAAAGCGACACTATTTAATGTTTTACTTTCAGTGTACCACTCAATATATCCTTGTCCCATACAAAATACTACATCTTGAATAGGTAATTGACAGCATTATTACGGGATCCAAAACCAATGGTACTACAATAGAGCTACCACCCAGAAATATAAATTAAAATTGAGGGGGCTAAATTTGCAAATATCAAACAGATGAAGTGATTTAAGAGTACAATTAGCTCAGGAAAGATAGAGTGAACTTGCAAAGCCCAGAAAGACCTCAGGAGGGAGAAAATGAAAGAGTGGTTTTCTCCTTGCAAGACTTACATTTCTACATTTTTCCAGGGGCTTGCAGGTTTCTGGACAGACAGCTGTGCTGAACCATGTAAAATACTTATTGAAAATAAATTGAAATGACAATGGGACTGTCATATTACAGCTGTCAAAGAGTAGCATTTGCTTCATTTCCCCCTTATCAGTAACTTGCTGAACCCAGCTCTCATTTCACAGGCCAATATCGATGCCATCCTCAGCTGGGTGGAAAGAAGGGGCAGGTTTCCTTAGCATTTTAAATACTTTCATTATCCATTACACAGGATTAGCATTGCAACACCTACAAAGGTCATAGAGTCTGTCTGCAATAACAAATTCAGGGAGGGGAAGTTTCACCCAAAGTGTTTACTCTTTTAAGAAATGTACATTCCCTGAGTGAAAAGTAATTTTGAAATATTTTTGCCTTTTACATAGTTTTATATTTTCAATTGACTCCACTAAAAACAGGGTAAATATGACCTAAATATTGTAGTCTAAATGTTAGGAATTTTCCTCCATGCAAACTTATTCCACGAACAACTTTAATTCTGTTACATTATCTTAACTACACCAGAAGACACTGTTAAAACTATGCCTGGCTGCTCTGCAGCAGGGACAGGAAGCACATAAAGTAAATCTGGAGATAATAAAAGTAGAATGAAGGCAAAAGCCCCACAACCATCTCTATTTGTTCAGGAGTCTTGAAGCTGCTGCTGTTGCAACGGGAGCTGTATACATACATACAAGTGGATAAAACAATGGATAGTGAAGCTCAGGGCTACAAATATCCATCTATCCATTCAGTCTTTTATTGAGAAGGCAAAACCTCTGTTTCTAATCCTATGATTATCAACAACAAAAAAGCCTCCCTGCATTTTGTCTTTCTGTGTCACAATGATAGCGTGTTTGTTGATTAAGTATTAAAAATAAGAAAATGCAATGTGCTAACTTAAATATTTTAAATCATTTGAGGTAGCTGACCTGTCGACCTTTAATTGGGACTCAAGATTTGGAAGGGGCAGCGGGATGCTCCATGTGCCTCTGGCCTTCCTGCCACAGGTGGCTCTACAGGTCAGCAAAGCCCCCAGACTGATTTTTGACTCCCTGAAGAAGAGGAAGCACCCCCAGAACAAAACCTCCTGGATTTCCTGGTGCTGCCTTACAGTAGTTAAGAAAAGAAGATGCATTTCTGTGGCTCTATGGGCCCTGCTGCAGTTCTGTGCTCAGCTCTTGACCCAAAGAGCCCAAGATTCAGCACCAGGAGCTGGTGCCACCACTTTCCCACACTCCAGGGCAGGATGGCAAAGCCAACTGCACTGACACACTCCAGAGGCTCAGCTCCAGCACAGGGAAAAGGTGCATCCCAAACTCCTCTGACCACTGAAGCACACACAGGCAACTATGAAAATGTGGCACTCAATTTTCTAGTGAAATGCTAAATTAGCTACTTCTAAAATCCTTCACCACAGCCCTACAGAGCTCCAAATTGGGAACAATTATTCTGTCTTACTCACTTGTAACTTTTCTACCTTCAAGAACGCACTTTACTGGTAACAGGAACGACTTCATTTTCCAGGGTTCCTTTCCTTTTTCATTTTATCAGAGATTTATCAGCTTTTATGATGAAACAACAGCAATGCTACCTTGAAACTCCAGCAGCACATTGTGCATGGTCTGAGCCCTGTGAGCTGGTGGTTCCATGAGGCTGCCAGTGTGCCCAGGGAGGCAGGAGCAGCAGCACTGCCAGCCGGGCTTGGACCCACACATGAAGGCAAAGAGAATTTATGAATATTTTAAATCTCATGAATTTTAACCGAAGTCGTTAATGATTGATTAAATACTCTTTTTTAAAAACCCAACTGTTTAAAAATCAATTTGACAGTAACATCCACTGCTCGGAGTTAAAGCTGCTTGAAAAGTCAAACATGAAAAGTGGAAAAATCACATCTAATAATTCTTTATTTGGTAATATATTTTAAGACTGAAAATGCTTTTTTATTATTAAATATGGCAAGCATGTTTTATAAATATAATTGCAATTTTAAAGTCATGGTTTTACACATTTTAGTCGACCTTTAATTTCTGTCCTTGCTTCGTATGAGCGAAATCTCAAGTAAAAAACAACCACTCTCCTTTAATGTCATTAACCTTTCCTGAAAAATTTAAAAAGCAAACCACAAGACTCTCAAGCTAACGAAGTGCTCCATAACTGTGTGAGATACAGTATCACTTTCTGGTTAATATACAACCATGCCAAATTTTACAAGTGTGTGACTAGCTGCAAGCCATGTGTTTTGTATTACTCTTCCTAATCAACGGGAATGAGCTCTCACTTAGGGAAAGTTCAAATTATTAAATTCAAATTTCCTTGTTTATCACTTGAATCATGAGCATAACCAGTGATTTAAATCACTTCAGCTGTAAAGAGTCCTTGCTGACTGGCAGCCAGCATCCTCCAGGCTGTGGGATGTTCCTGGCCAATGGAGCTGTGACACAGCGAGCTCCGGCTGGGCAGCACCCGGGACAGCCACGGGTCCTGGATCCATGTCTGGGGCCATGTGGAGCCAGCTCCAGCTCCAGCTGGGTCACTGATGAGTGAACATTCCTGCACTGCAGCAATGCTTTTTGCTAGCAAATAAAACATGGTGACTCACATGGGTGCCTGCGGGATCAGCACCCAGACACGTTTAAATGCACCAAGTGCCCAGTGCACATCAGGTGGATGCACTGACCATGAAGTAACTGGGACAAAGTAATTTTTGTAGGATGTGGAATATCAAGTATATTTGTGACAGGAGCTCTGGTACTCCACTGGAGACAAAACCACTAATTACACATTTTTTTAAAACTTTCATTAGCAGATCGCTTAGAATTTCTGGGATAAGGATTCCTAGTTTACTAGCACAGGATTATTTGTGCTCTCCCCACACTAACTGTAAACAACTTTGCATTAACTGTCTAATTTATCAACTGAAATAAAAATATTTTTTAAAAGCACATGTCTTCACATATCTGCCATTTGGTGGAGGATGCACATGCCTGCAGACATCAGCACAGAGATTTTGGAACGTGGTGCTTCCTGCTACAGCCCAGCATCATGCACACATTGAGTTTATAATACCTGACAGTGCCAGCAGATCTGCAGTGATTTGCTGTAACAAGTATTAGATAATGAGTATCTCTCAAGAAAGAAGAGTAGATGCAAATGCAAAATCCTGCTTTGTGCAATATCCCCATCATTGGTCACGATACAAAAAGCTGTATTTGCTAAACACAACAAGATAAAATTGGTGCCACTAGTTGTTTGGATTGAACATTGGTACTACTGCCTGACAGTGCAATGAAAAGAATTAATCCTCTATGTACTATGTACACATATTGTAGCTTGGACTGCCATTAGGACATATTTCAATCATGGATGGAGACTTTTCTCCTGTTTGAAATAACTCATCTTGATGAAAGCTCAGACAAGTTATGATGCCTAAAAATCACCTGTGAAAATAGTTTATCTACTTGTAACTCAGCTCATTTGCGTATACATGCACATCTCAAACTTTGAAAGACAACCAGCCCCTCTCCCCAAAACACCAAAACTGAAGTAAAGGCAGGCCTGTAATGAAGACATTACTGCTATGGGGAGAAGTTACAGTTCATGGTGTCTCACACAGCAATTAGCACAGTGGTTGCAGTTAGTACACAATATTAATCCTTGCTCCAAGCAAAAATTCATTATCCTTCAACCTGTTACCTCTATGTGTTCAACACTTGTGCCATCTTGGATCAAATCTTTTCAGAAAAAGAGAACCACACAAATTAGTTTCTTAATGATGACCGAGGATGAAGTTAAGGGACCCCTTCTGACCTCACTGCACACACTTCAGTCAAGATAAGTGCATCCTCCTGTGCTACAAAACCAGCAAATTTAGCTGACTCAGCCTTGTGCCTGAGATACTGTCACCTCACTGTCACCTCACTCATCACTGCCAGCTCATGGCTGGGGTCAGGGACCAGGACAGTGGCCTGGGCCCACTCAGCATGGGCAATAAACAGAGCTGGGGAGTGGCAGACGTTAAATCTGTGCATTTTTTGGACGTGGTAGCAGCAAACTGGCATGACAAGAGCAGGCAGTTTATTCCCTTCCCAAACTGCCATATGCTAATTAATCCAGGTCACTCAGATCTCATCAACTGCCACAGGCAGGTTCTGGTGCTGGCTGCCAGTGCACACAACCAGCAGAGCAAATGAGAGCCTGTTTTAACTTGCAAGGGTGCAAAACCCAGCATGAGGAGAGCAGGTGGGTAATGGCTCCATTTTACACCTGAGGAACCAGCCACAGAGAGTGAGATGGCATCCCAGGATAACAGAGCCATCCAGCAAGCCTGGAAATAAAATTCATCACCTCATTTCCTCTCTGCAGCTCTGCCATCACTATCATTGCAGGGCAGTTCTATGCCACATCTACCCAGGGAAGTTTTTGACTAAGTGAATTCGAAAGGCTAAATCAACAGCGGAATATTCACCACTCAACAAAAAAGAATTAATAGTCTGTACAGAGCAGAGAGAAGCTTTCAGTGCATTTGACAGCTGCTCCTCCACACTGTGGAGGAAGGTGGGATGGGGTGCCTGCAAACCACCTGCCTGCAGCTCCCATTGGTCCTCCAGTGCAAACAATCCTTCCTCCTCACACTTATTTCCACAGCAAAAATTACTTGTAAGGATGGAGACATAACCCTGAGCAACACAGGGCTGAGAGAGAGGGAGGATTTACTATCAGTTGTAAACAGGGATGGGAGAACTGGCTTAGAGTGATGGGCTGAGCTAGCAGGGGGCATCCAGGTTTTGCTGCTTTTTATTCTCTGTAAAAAAAAAACCCGAACACGCAGGCACCCCTGAAAGTGCCATTGTCAGTACTCGCCCATCAAGCCCTGTGCATTCCTCTCCAAAAGGGGGGGGAAGGCACAGGGAATGACTTCTGGAAAACCCAGCCTGCTGGGACAAAAATTACACTGCCCCTAAAAGAGAGAGAACAAGAAACAAATAGCTATTTTAAAAATAAAATATACTCGAAGTCCTTTTCAGTCTTGAAATTCCTATTTTACAGGCAGACCAAGCTCCTAATGATGTGGTTAAAGTGCTGAATCTGGCAGCAGTGTTAATTAAGAGCAAGGTCATGCAACTCATTCAAATACCCAGTCATGATTCTCTGGTGCCCACTTGATATTGGATTTGATATCAACTCACCTGCAGAAATATATGAAATATGTGGGGAAAAAATCCATCTTTTTAGCTCCCTTCATTTACAGGCATTATAATTTCAACAGAATATATAATTAGGAAAAGTGCTTCCTGCATTTTTAGGGAACATAATAGTTCTAGTTACTTAGAGAGAAAAAAAATTAGAATAAAACTAGCTAGCTAAAGAATTGTCTGTTAAAAGCACAGGCATCGATTAAACTCATTTTGATTTGCGGCTCAGTAAATCCAAAAGAATAAATCTTCAGGACAAAAGCTCTCAGTATGAAAATCACTGTAACATCTATGAGGTCTCACAACACCACTGTGCCTTTATGAAGCCAATACCCAAATTAAAAGGCTTAACTTGGGCACTGAGGAAGCTCACACTTTATTTTGGGGCCATCTCCAGAGGTCTATTAACCTTTCAAGACGCTGTGAATAAACACACATACAGAAGTGACAGGAACTGAGAGGACCCTGAGCTAGTCCTCCATGGGTAAGGTTAATTATTGGAAAAAAACAAGTTCAGGCACATGCGTGTGAAACTGGTTGTGTAACTGATCATTTCAGAGTTTTTTTTCTGAGAAGACATTTAAGGGGGATCCATAAACCTGCACCTCATTAATGTTACCACGGCCTCCGATTTGCAAAAAATGTGAATTCAAACTCTGCAAATTAGAAAAAAATACTTTTATTCTGTGTACACCCAGCATCTCTCCCACCCTTCTGACAAATGAAGCTGGATCAGCATGTGAACAGCCCCCCAAAGTCATCCTATTGCTTTGGATTGGTTAAAGATTACATCCTCTGTATTCACCCCAGCTCCAGTGGAGTTAATGCTTTCAGCACAGCCTCCTCTGTGGCACAATGTTTGCATTGTAATATTTCAGGGAGAAATGCCATTGTAAATTGAAAGTGTAAACCCTGGAGTGGAGAGAGCAGCTCTGTAGGAGCAGGAGCACATTCCCTCCTGGGGCCCTCCCTACAGTCTCCCTCCTGGCACAGACCAAGGGCACAAGGGGACATCCCAGACGCCCAGCTCTGGATCATGGACCTGCCTGCATGGATCAAAGTCTACCCCATGCAGCTGGGAAGGAATTTATTTTGTATTTATAAACAAGTAGAAAATTCCTTCAATGCAGTAGTGGAATTTTTACTACCACTTTTAATCCTCTGTACTTCTGCATGGCAGAAGGCTCAGGGTACTTTGAGGCTGTATGGGCTATTTCACATCTATTTACAAAATGAAGAGACTAAATATCAGAAGGATATATGATCAAAACACACAGTACCTACAAACAGAAGACTGGAGTGAAATACCATGTGTGTGCACATAAAACCCACTGACACCACCAGGGCAGCACCTTTATGACTTTTTCTCCTCCCATGCTATAGGAATTTGCATGGGTGATGAGGATATCTTCACACAAAACAATCTGAAAAGCTGATTTCAATCAGTGGCGTAATCAAAGCCTCAGTATTGCAAAATAATATGATTAAACACTCCATTATTTCAAACGCCACAGCACTAAGCAGATCCTTGGAGGGGAGTGCTTTTGTGCACTAATCCATGCATGTAATTATCGATATGCTTTCCCATGCCCTATTCAAATGCTCTCCCCTGAGGCTTTTCTTCCACTTACACTAGGGGAGGATAAAAAAAAAAAAAAAANATCAGTTCAGTTTAAAGAACAAGTTGTATAACTCTTTTTGATCTAGTGCCTGAAGGATCAAATAAGGAATTCTACCAGCTGGAACATCAGAGGCAAACGATAGGGCTGTGCTTGTCCTGGTGGCCACCACCACGTGCCAGGAGCACAGGCAGGACACAGCTGTGCCCTGTGCTGGGACACGCTGCCACCAGGGCTGCTGCTAGAGCACCTGGGGTGACAACACCCTCAGGTCTGAGCACTCCACGGGACTGCAAGGAAAACGGCACCAACAGATGCTTTAATACAAGGCTGCATGTCCCCAGTGAAACTTCAGGATGTAAAAATGAAAGGCAATTAAAGGATAAGCGATTTGCTGTGTAAGAGATTAGAAAGATGCAAAGCAATGCCCACACTGGGTTTTCAGTGCGTGCATTGACTTGCCTGTGCTGAGAACACCACCAGGCTGGCAACAGCATTGTCATGTTTAAATGGATTTGACCCTACCAGCCTCCTTCTAGAGCAAATCATCCAGAAGGCAAAAATCACCAAATGTGGTCAAGAGCACCAAAGACAGTATTAAAAACAGGAAAGAAAGGTTCCAGTGCAAGCATAGCCCCTGTGCTCACAGCCAGGGACCCCAGAACTGCAGCTGGGGAAGGGCAAGGTGCTGGGCACAGACAGGCATGGCTAAAGCCAGCCTCAGCCCCCAGCCAATGCAGTTTATATATCAGACAATCTGAAGAGAAGCAGATTCCCATTTTCTGGTGATTTTAACAGACTAATACAATCAACAGGCAGAGTGCCTTGGGTGCTGCTTGCAGGCAGGCAGAGCTCCCTCAGCAACTGGGGGACACGGATCCTAGCACCCGTGTATTTCCCAGTAGCCAATAAGAGAACGGAATGACACATTTCTTCTGCTTCAAGTTAAAAATACAAAGGAAATTTCAAACATTTAGAAGCTAACATTATTCACTTTGATCTTTAAAAATATAACACCATCTGTAGCTGTCAGATTTACAGTACAGATCTCAGATATGTACATTATTTGTTGGTATAAAAAAGCTGTCAGCAGCCCTGGTGCAAAAGTGAGGATTCTCTGGCAATCTCCTGAGTTTCAGAGAGAACTACTAACCTGAAAAACTTCACCAACAGGTTATTCATGAGCAACACAGTAGCCACAAAACAAAAAAACCCCACCACTTCCCATGCCACAAACCCCACAAAACCAAATCCCTACAACCTGCTAACACTTTAAAGCATATATATTTGCAGGTAATATTGGGGGAAGCTTATCCTAGAATGTCCTGAACCTCAATAGCCACCTATTTGTGATTCCCACAGACCCGTTCCCTTGGCACTTCTGATTTCTGCACGTCAATGGTTCCAACATTGTAAGTTACATACAGGTTATACAAAGTGTGAGGTGTGGAAAGATTTAATTTCAAGTATCAGCATTTTTCAAACTCTGCATGTTCCATAACTACAGCTAAAAAGCAAATATGCCCAAAATATTACATTTTCCTGTCAGCAGAGTCACAGAAATTAGTGTGGGCTGGCTGAAAATTTGTAGAATAAACAAAACACAGCACACATGCCTTTTATAAACTTCTTATGCAAGATGAGTTTGGGTAATATGCAAAACCAAATAAAACATTCAAATTATTTTCTGGATTGCATTAGCTATTCCAAATCTAAGCCCAGTTTTAGAGAGGTGACAGTCCTGAGGGGCCAGGCTAGGACATAGGCCAGGGGAAAGATTGGCAGGAGCAGCCAAACGTCAGAACCCTTATAATGTCAGATCATTAACAGCTTTAAAACCAAAAGGCCTTGACCTTTTAAAAAAATATATTCACTCTGCTGAAGAACTCTCTTCTCGCTTTTCTTAAGTCAAACAAAAAACCTCAGAAATACATTCTTACCTGTATGATGCTAGCAATTACTTTTCTCATGTTTGTAGTATTTAACTTTTTGTGCCTTGAAAATTAATACAATAGGAGAAGACATAACATGTTCTTTGCCTGTGATACACTCCATCCTACTGGTATTTCTTGACTGAAAGACTGCATATAAATCTGGCTTTGTCTTATGAAATTAAGGTCTACTAGACATTAAAAAATCCAATTAGTGCTACAAAAATTAAGGCATACCATTTCCTCAGTCTCATTTACACTAATACAGACTTTTTTTCCTTTCTGTCAAGGGTGAAGGACACAGCTGAATGATGGGAGTTTTTCCATCTCATTTATATATTGATGTAATAAGGGCAGACAGGTAGGCCTATGCAAGTGCTGATTCTGTCAGCAGCCCAAGTTGCCAGGACTGTGAATATTGTCACTTATAGATTGATAAATGGACTACATGGACTAATTGTATTCCAGCGTCTCTGGACAGATGGCAAATCTTACAGCCATATGGTGATTATTTCCACTGAGCTGAAAGTATATTAACACTTACCAAATGTTTAAAATGATGAGATGATCTAAAATAATTTTTCCGTGAAGGGAGATGAAAACAATGGGCTGGGCTGGGCAGGCTGGGCTGGGCTCTGTCCCAGGATTCCCTGGCTGGCTCCAGGGCCCGCGGGTATCGCAGTTATCGACGGAGCCGCCTGTGTGCTGGCCTGTGTGCTGAGCCCTCAGCTGGAGCTCAGGGCTTTGCCAACACAGCCCTGTGCCTCATTTCAGCTGTCTGCATGGCCCCTGTTTAGTGCCACTCTCTGCTGGCTGCCCTAAGAGCTGGTGGCACTGAGACGTGCGCTTTCTTTTCCTGGTATTTCTCATTCCTTCTCTTCTTCTCCTCTCTGGTTGAAAAGATACTGAAGTGATTGTCCTACTTTTCAAGGCAGCCATATATCCAGCCTTGCCCCCTGAAAATCCAGTGGAGGACTGCCCAAACCCTGAGCACAGGATCTCTGGAGTATGACTGACTTGGCAATGTGCACCTGCAGCCCAAAAATCCAACCATAATCTGGGACGCATCCCAAGAACAGGTCAAGGAAGGTGATTCTCCCCTTCTGACCTGCTCTTGTGAGACCCACCTGGACTATTGCATACAATACATATATTACATTGGGGTCTGGGTCCCTCACTGTAAGAAGGACATGAAGCTGTTGGAGTGAGTCCAGAGGAGGACACAGATGATCAGAGGGATAGAGCACCTCTCATCTGGAGACAGGCTGGGAGAGTTGGGTTTTCAGCATTCCAGTACCTCAAGGGGTTACAGGAAAGCTGGAGAAGGATTTTTTACAAGGACACATATGAAAGAACAAGGGAGAGTGGTTTGAAACTGAAAGAGGGCAAGTTTAGATGAGATAGGAAGAAATTCTTCCCTGTGAGGTTGGTTAGGCACCGACACAGGTTGCCAGAGATGCCATAGATGCCCCATCCCTGAAACTGTTCAAGGCCAGGCTGGATGAGGCTTTGAGAACCTGGGATAGTGGAACGTGTCCCTACCCATGACAGAGAGGTTAAAACTAAATGATCTTTAAAGTGTCTTCCAACCCAAACCATTCTATTACTGTACATGCACTAAATGCACTTTGCTATCCCTATGTCTGCTCCCAAAAGAAAAATCAACTGGGAGGGGACAGAACCACGCTCCAGCAACCCTGTGAAACAAATCAAACCAGCTGAACAGTGACCAGAGGCTCACCCTGCTCACTGCCAACCACAATGTAACCATTGTGAAGTTCTGCAGTGCTGCTTCAGAACAGAGTGGGTGGCTCAGGGTGTTCACCAACTGCACATGGAACACACCAGGCTGACATACATCCCTTTTATGAGATTTATGTAGCAGTGAATTCACCTTCCAGAACACTGGGAGAATACACACAGGAGACCTGATCCTCTTCTGTTCTAAGTTACTGCTTATTTATACCAAACAAATGCGAGCAAAATCAGCTCAAATTCTCCACAGATGTTTATGCTGGAATAATAAACCCATAACATATAAGTGAAATGATTTTTTGCTTTGCTTTCAGAGCAAAATTCTGAACATTTGTTTGTTTTAAAATAGAACTGAAAATAATGTTTTGTGTTCTGCAGTAATTTGTTTTGCATGCACTTTCATGATAGGAAAGTCCTTGCTAGTGGAAACAGCCACCTCCCTTGCTAGGGGTGAAAAAAGTTCACGTATCAGTTTTCCCTATTTGCCATAAGTAAAACACAGCAAGTCAAGAGCTGGAAACTGCACTCTTCATAGTCCCTGTGATCTAAAATTAATGCCTGGTGTTGGTATGCAGAATGGATCAAGTACTAGCTCAGCCACTGAGGACAAGGTGCCAACTGGTGAGAAATTCTTACTATGCTTTTCACACATTCACACTTTAGCACCTAAAGCATTAAACCGACTTCATTTTAAAGGCCTCTTTTGCAGGTCTCCCTAAATACAGGGGTTTTTAAGAGGCTTTACTACCCCTGAAAGGCAGCAAAAGAACATTTAAGCTGCCCATTTCTCCCTAGACAACGCAGACTAGCCCTGTGTTTTTCCATGTGCCTCCCAGCCAACACTGACCCGGGTCTGGAGCTGCTGCCACCCTGGGCTCCAGCCAGGCTGTCCCCCCAGGCAGCAGCAGCAGCTCCAACGTCACTACAGGGGAAGGAGAAGTGCCAAAAAGGAGATGGAAAAAGAAAAGAAAGAGGGAAAAAGTAACTTAATTCCAAGGTACAAAGTCTGGACCTCCTGTCTAATAAACAGAAATCGGCTGTTCTTTCATGGAACAGACAGCACTGGACTATCCCAAATCGTTCCCAGTGGTTGCATGTCTATTTTATTTTCTGGCCAATATTTCAGAGGTCATCCTTCAAAGCAGCTGATGAGCATAAACTCTTTCCAGCAGAACCTCATGTCACTTGTGCTAATTTAACAGTTATTGGGAAGGGTGTTGGAGATCACTGCAATATTACCTTGCTATTTCACAAGAGAAGCCATCTAGAGTTGCATAATACTGCTCTCCCTCCAAAGGACAAGGATTCCAATTCATGAGGCAGGGAGGAAAGACCAAGCAGGGAATGCAAAGTGGATTAGATATTTTGATTCCTTTCCAAACTCTAAGCTTAAAATATAAAAAAACTTTGGCAACTTCTCCCCCATAGAATTTGAAATGCTAATTTCTAACTCAATGGAGAAAAGTTCTTCCAAAGATCTGAACAATACGTATGCAGGATTATTACTCTGCGGCTGAAAAATTCAGAACAGACCTTCCCTGTAGAGGGAAAAGCAGGTAACCACAACCACAGGAGAGGTGTTTACCCCAGCCGTAGGTCCAGCTGATGAAGGAAGTTGTCCCTACAGCCCTCTGCAAAACCACAGGCTTTGCAGAGAAGTCTGGGGAGGAAAAGCAGGGCAAGAGAAATTGCTAGGAGCACCAGCCTGCACACTACCACATCCTTGAAAGCTGATGCATCTCCCATAATATGCAATTTTGAAGGTCTCAGAAAACACATGCTCAGAATCTTCTTGTCTGGGGAGAGTCTTGGAGGATCACATGGAAACTTTAAAGACATTATTTGTCCTTCAGAGCTCTCAAAAGACAAAGCAGAATTCCACATTGTGCAAAAATATCCATTCTCCTGCTCCAAAGCACACAGGAAGGTGTGAAAGAGGCACAGAGGGGAAAGAAAAGTTCCCCAGGGAAACATGGACACAGACACACTTCTGAATCTGCCTGGGCAATGAGCAGCCTCTCCATCTACCCCAAATAACTCCTAAACCAACAATTCCCTCACTGGAGCGTGGGATCTGGTCCTTGCTTCACAGCTATTGTGTTTCATTGTAACTGAGATTACAGACTCCAGCTTTCAACTCTGTTCCCTTGAATTCGGGTGGGTGTAGTGAAGTGACAGATCCCTGTTCTCAGTCAAGCCAGTTTCTGTTCTTCTTGAAAAGGACCATAAACCAAATTAGACGGGTTTTTTATGAATGAGCATTTTTAGAAGACACTTTAAATACAAGTTTATGAGGAACACCTCTATAAACAACAGGCAGCAGAAAATTATCTATCTCCTGTAACGGACTACACAAGTGACAAACAGCTGCCAAACATAAAATAATCATGAGAAGAGAGAGTTCTCATTCACCTGTGTGCTGTAAAGTTTTAGGCAACTAAATCTCCTTTATTATTTGCTAAAAGAATAAATTTGTTCCTATTGCAGCTGGAGGAGAGAGGATTATTATGACAACTGCCGAATTTAACACACCCTGAGTGCAAAGATACTTTTATCTCCTCCTTGTACACCCAAGGGCAACCTTGCTGTACACAGTGCACATGAGCACTGCCCACCTTCTGTCCTGCCTGGCAGAAACCTGCTGGCAAGTTAGGGAGGAGTATTTCAGCTTTAGGGTTTTTTTTTAATCAGGGGTTTGGACCACATGAGGGTGTAAGAAGTAGGGACTTAACCTGGAAGAGCAGTGCTTAGGTACATCCTGCGTACAGACCACACAACATATAGACTCAGCACAAGTAATACTAAGAAAGGTGGGGGGAAAATGAGAAAAGGGAACTGCATATATACTGTGTTAGTGTTTAAGAGAGTGGGTGAAGTGGCTAGACCTCCTCTTTTGTATAAAGGTGGAAGGAGAGTGAACTGACCACCTTGTGGCTCTCAAGTTGTGAAATCCCACTTCCATGTCAGGACATGCTACATAGGGGAAGGATAATCTGAACTGACAGCTCTGGGAGAAAGTTAAACTAATAGGGACTGACGACATCACCTTCAGGATTGGCATCACATCATCCTTCATGCCAGAAACTGCCCCATCCCAAAAGGTAGGATCCTCCAAGGGCAATTGCCATCAACTCTGCAAGCCAAATCTGCCACTTGGAGGCTGGAACAAATTTTAAATCTGTAATTCATACAAACTCATCTATGTGATGTGTAGGACTTGGGGTGGTGGGGGACACAGGGACAACTATGCTGTTGCCATCTTGGCACCAGCGTCTGAACTACCCACCAGAACAGAGCTCCTGCCTCATCTTTAGACACCATCTGTGAAATAACTGATAAAAAAGTGTCAGACTCTCCCCACGCATCCTCCAAGCAGCTCGGTGCCCCAGCACAGCCCTGAGTGCTGGCTGGGGACATTCTGCACATCTCATCTCAGAACTTCTCCACCTATTTTCAAATGCTCTTATTGAGCATTTTCAATATCACAAAACATTGTATGTTCCTGCAAACAACTGCAGAGACACATTTTAGATGTGTGCCACACATTCATAGTGGGAAGCTGCAATACAAAAGCCTGATAAAACCAGGGAATGAAACAAAGGCAACAACAAAGTGCTGCTGTTACAGATTACAGAGCAGCTCACCAACAGCAGAGAACTTGAGTCAGTCATTGCAACACAATTATTATGAGGGGAGACTGTACAGCTTGAAGTACCACCTTTCAAAAGGAAAAGCTTTGAGTGCTCCCCAGCTCTGGCTACACTGTCCTTCTTTCAGGGATGAAACAATTAGTAAATACTAAAAATAAAATTCTCATACCTCCGCATATGAAATTAAGGTTTTCTTTCAGAGCCAAGCAAGATTAAAATTTTGTATTTTTTCCCTCCAAGAAAAATAGTGGTTCCATATATGAGGAGAATCTACTGCAAAGTGTTAAGCAAACAACAAGTATTTATTCAGTAAGCACTCATACAGCACCATTTCACAGTTCCACAAGGAAGGATCCTCACTACAAGCAGAAGCAGCTTTAAGAAAAAATATTTTGCAAGCTGGCTTCATATTTTTAAATGTATTCCACAGAGGCCTTTGCTGTCTTTCTGCACTGAGGTACTAAACGTTGCCTGATAAGAATGCAGTTGCAGGATTATTATTATTATAATAAAAATGCTAATGGGGAACAACACTGGCAGCTCTTGGAGGGCTCTCCCAGGCCTCTTGATGCATAGGCAGAAAAGTGCAACTTCTACAGGAATTTTCTTTCTGAACTGCAGAAGGGCTCCAGTTTCTAAATCCTGTAGGAAGCAGTGAAACTTCCAGATGGAAAGGAAACAGTTTGTCCCTTCAGAAATTCTTATAATCTTCCATTTTGATAAACCACGTCAAATAAATAAAATCAGATCAGTGCATGGAGGAGGCAGGAAAGGAGGATGCAGTGCCACTGAAGGGAGCAGGTTTGCGCAGTAAGCAGCACTCACTGCTGCTCACACCTCCATCGCCCTCCTTTCCCTCGTTCCCCTGTCTCAAACCTGCTCTTGCTCCATGATAAAGCCACTGTTGTTTTGCAGCTAAAGCTCTTGCTAGCCTTCATACATGAAGCCCACAAATCCTAGAACACCTACACAGCAGAGCCTCCTGCTCCCCTATGAGTCATTAAGCAGGCTGTCCCACTTGCTGATGTCAGCCAGCAACATCCATTTTTTTTTAAACAAATCCAAAAACGCCTCGAGCATCAATTATTTAAAATATTATCTTCATTTTAATCCTGACCCCAGTGGCAAAATTACCATTACGAAGCAATTCCAAGTGATGCAGAGGGTCCAAGAGCCTCTAATAGTTGCCACGTCAATGAGGAGTAAGCAGCCAGCTCCTCGTGTCACACATGAGCTCAGCACCGAGCACCCGAGCGGCAGCAATGGGCAGATTTCTCTTACAAACAGGCAGAGAGCAGCTAGGATGTGTCACCAAAAATACAATCAAAGATCAACTGCATCATCCAATCTCATCTTGTACATTTTGCATGAGTGTATTATTACACAAGCCCTACTCACACCGTCCCTAACCTGTGCTGGGCGGTGCGTGGCTGTGGCGCAGCAGGAACCTTCCCAGATACTAATTGTCTATTCCTGCCTAATTGCTCTTGCCATTAAAAGGGCTTCTTTAATGCTCGAGCTTAAACACTTCCTGTTTTCTTTTGTAGGCAGTGCCCTTGTCACATTCTGAGGTTTAGGAACAGGATCATCAGCTATTTACAGTGTACAGCTGAATTATCAGAGAAACATAGTTGAAATAGGTTTCTCTGAGCACATTTACATCCTAAAGAGCCATGACCAAATCACAGGATAAACAAGTCACACGCTGTATTTGTGGTGCACAGAGTGCAAAAGGAGATGGAGAGCATTCAAGGTGAAAGCAGACAGGGATCTGACCATGTAGCAACCTTGAGGAATGAAGACTTTCCCACTCTGCACACACCCTATCACAAAGTCAACAGGAAAACCAACAGCTGATTCAAAATGCTTACGCGTCCCTAAGTGTACGTTCATGGGTGAGGCTATTTATCTTGGGCACTGCAATAACACAGCCAAATGAATGAATAAAATGAATACACAGCACTGCAGAAAATCTAGACACAAAACCAGGCTGATGCCCTTGCTCTTGGGTTCTCAGCAAACTCACTGTCCTCTGCCTGGTTCAGTCATGCTGGGAATATGTTTGAACAGTCTGAGACACTTGATCACATCCTGGATCAGTTAAAAAAGACTCAGTTTAAAGGAACTGAATATCAAATAATTCTCTTTAACATTTCAAATTATGCCTTTGTTATCAGGAGACCTACTCACCATTCTCTTTTTAAATAGAAAGAAGGGCTTGAGGGACATCCCAGCTTTGTGGAGTGTATTTTATTTATTTTTCTCAAGTGATAATTAAATTAACAGTGGTAATTAATTAGGTTAGCAGCTGAAAGCAACTTACCTATGATGACTCTTGGCATCAAGTTTTCTTTCTGTCCACTCTTTCTACAGCATAGTCTACACGAGCAAATGTCCAAGAAATTTGCAGCAGAACACTCAAACTAGTTGCGTACTGGAAGATTTCTTCTCTTGTAGTTTGGTGAACTTATCTGTAGCAGACCCTATAAATGCAGTTACGTGCCTCTGTCTGCAGTCCCAGGAACTCCTTACATACTTGTGAGAGGCAAAGTCACTTGGTCAAAGCACTGTTACAGGTTTGTTCACTCACCTCAATACAACCGCCCCAAAACTCTTAAGCACTCACAAATCATTATGAGGACCTAAATATTTGGTCTTTTTTTCCTCTTCCACCCACCTCAATAAGCTCCCTGCCTCTCTAACCTTACATAAATGACTTCAACATAAGCAAGGGACTACACACTATTAAGGTGGAGTTTCCCTATCATTTCAGTGAACCCAAATATTGCTCCAGACCAAAAAGTTCTCTGGACCTTACTTTTCCACTGATTTTTGTCCAGACACCTGTATTTGTACACAGACACAGAATTGTCCAAGTCAGAATAACATTTATACCTACCCTGCAAAATGGAAATAGCTATTTCAGGAAACAAGGCTGTGAAGAATCAAGCACCTCCAGCCAGCTGCTTTAAAACCCATGAGATGAACAGCCTCAGCATCTATCAGATCTCAGTCCCTTTCCTTGAACACCAAAACCACTACCAGCTGGATATAATCTGCCCCCCTGAGCTGTGCTGGGGACCAAACTAAAGCTGCAGATCTCAAGAAAAGACTCCCTGAGTTCACAGTACCAACTCAGCTGTGTTCAGGCACACTGTTGTCCCAGCCCTGCTTTCAGGGACCCCAGACTGCAGGGACAGCCAGGTGCCATTCTCTGCCTGCCAGTCCCAGAGTCTCCCCTTCCCTGGTGGACAGATGGCCTGGCCAAACTTTGGAGGGAGCCAGCGACAGACTCCCATGGATTTCAGTGGGAGCTGGATGAGAGCCAAGGTGAATTTCCTCTGCAAAAACACTATTCCCTGCCATGGAGCTTCTCAGGCAAAGCTTATCACCATGGTTTCTAAAGTACCAGAAAGTGAACACTCTCCAAAATTACTGTCTTCCTATAACATGAGCTTCACCACATCTTCTGCTTCGTTTATCTCCTTCATTCCTTGCCCTCACATTAGTTTTTGCCATGTGTTGGCCAATGGACATTAGTACTGCTGACAGCAAAAGGGAGGAGAGCAAGGCAGACTTTCCTGATCTCTTAAATGTCAGTGCATAATAAAAACATCACATATGGCTGCCCTCAGTATTACAGCCCCATGCACCTTTCCATGAATATATCACAGAGGGAACAGAGTTTTGGTCAAGAGACCAAAGATGAGTAACCTCCTTAGGATGAGGTTAATTCATTGCCTGATCCAGGCTTGGAAATTTGCTTTTTCCAAACTTGCTTGGCTCAAAGCTCACCTGGAGAGGTATGGACAGATCCCAGCTGAAAGGGACTAAATTACCCCACTAGCCCCTGAGGAAGCAGCAAAAAGAAGACATTTCATGTCAGCCAAAAGAAAGGTGTGCTGTGAGCTAGTTCACCATTAACCTGTATAGCACACACTTCTACATGGTTGTGCAGCTTTCTGCGATAATTTCCAACACTTGGAGACCTGATTGTCATTTTGATATGATTTATAAAACAGAATTTAAATACAATTTTAATTCCAGAGGTTATTTAAATCGGTTGAGTTTTAATCCAGCAGATAATACAAATAACAGCTTCAGCAGTGAAGAGATTTACAGGTCTAATCCAAACTGGATACTTGTCACACACCTCATAACAGAAATTATTTGTAATGGATAGATAAGGAAATACAAAGACACTAAAGAAATGAAAATATTAAAAGAATTTAGGCACAGATGAAACCGCTATCCAACACCTTCTTAAATCAGCTAATACCCAAACCTCAAGCATCCTTATAACTGTAAATTTAACTTGGACTACTTAAACTGAGGTCACACTGAGTCAGACCACAGCTATTAGATGAGTAGGTACAGCCCACTAACATCAGAGACACTTCCTTGATTGTGTCAACCCTTGGCTTGCAATAGCAAGAGACAAAGCAGGAGGTATTTTCAGACACAGATTTCTACAGCTGGAAATGTGTTACATTGTGTTTTTCAAATAGCTGAAGTTAAAGGTCTGATAGGATTGAGGTAACAGCAGCTATCAGATATACAGGGTAGAAGAAAGAAGTGATTTGGGAAAAGATTCACTCCCTTTAAAGCAGACATTTGTCCAGAGAGATTCTTAACAGTGGCTTGACCAAAATACAGTGGTTTTCAGTCAGCAGCAACTTTCACATTGACTTTTATGAACACTTTTTGCCCAACGTTGTTTTCATATCCCCTGTATTACAGGTATTAGGTTTTCTTAAAAACATGTAAAATGCTTTTGTAAAACTACCTTGCTGCCTAGTAAGTTGAACTAAACCAACAGTCTAAATAGCTCAGCTCACAGCTAATAAGCAATTTAAATAGCTTTGCTTTGCTAAGCTCAAGTAGCTGTATCAGGTTTCATAGCACCATCAGTCACTGCCAAATCCATAGGCAGCATTTAAATGAATCATTAGCAATGGTCACCCCCAGGAAAAAGAAAAAAAGGAAAGTAAAAGAAAAAATACTTGAAGAGCTAAGAATCAAGTCATTGTCACCATTTCTTATGAGCACATGCCCCATATGTGACACCAAAATGTGCCCAGGAAGCAAATCCCACCTGAATGCCTGGGCAAAAATACATTCATCCAAGTGAGAATGACCGAGCTCTGTGTTCTGACCACAACCTGCTTCACAAAGACACCTGAGTACAGAGGTACCCGTTTCACAAAAAGCAAAGCTGGAGCACACAGAGGTGAAGGATCTGCAGCATAGATGGAACCCGAAGAAAACGGGGATGTTGCTCCTGTGTCATGTGTGCCAAGCCACAGCTGCAGTAATGCTGTCACAAACCTACTTCCAGCTTCTCCGGATCAGAAAGGTGAATGGCAAGATAATGATGTGAGACACTGGAAAAATGCATATTCACCAAACACCCCGTCTGAACTCTGAACAGAGTGCAAGAGAAGGCACAGCCCACGCCGAAACCGGGGGAACGAACGACACTGGGAGCTTGATCTCACGTGCACCAGGGTAAGACTGAGATGACTGAGAAACACATTAAATCAGGGTATTGAACTAGACTAGTGAACGTGCCTGCTCCCTGTACCAGTCTGCGTGATCTGACACTGCATGGGGCAGCACAGACAGGAGCACAACCAGAGCCCTCAAAAGCCTTGGCAGCCCGAACAGCTCCGGAGGCAGAGCAGGACCACGCCGAGCCCAGAACTACAACTGACAGAAGGGTGGGGGACCACAGTGACCTTCCACTCAATTCTCTCCAAGCCACTGCTAAACTGATCTACCAGTATGGAAGCAGTTAAAAATGACAGCAACTAAAACATTTGCCTTTAGAAACGCCCAGGGAGAGTGGGAGAGGCAAGTTTCCCGAGGATTGGATGCTCCTGATCATCCCGGACTCTGCGGGGCAGTGCTGCTCCAGACAGGTTTTGATACTTCTTTCTCCAACCCTAAGGACAGTTTCTCTCTTATTTTCCAGTGAAACTTTGCATAATTAAGAAGCAGGTGAGCTCCCTGTATTCCTGAGGAGAAACATGGGGAGACACTCACTCAGATCCTATTTCTCCCTCTGCCCCTGTACTTCTATTCAGGACTCCTGGGTATCAAATTCAGACACGTGCATGTCATTTTAATTCATTATTTATCCATATACTCTCAAATTATATCACTTTGACAACAATCAACAAATCTATAGTGGGAATTTGGACATTTGAAAGCAGCAGAGGCAGCTCAGAAACTGGAGAACGATTCCTTGCCACAGGGGGGTGAGGAGAGGCAAGGAAAAGGTGTAAGAGAACATAATAGGATAAAAATAAAGTAAATTAAATGTGTGGGTTTGGAATCCCCCAAGACATTCTGGTCGAGAGGATCTCAAACCTATATATAGTTCAAGCCAAAGGCACAACCTCAACCTCCGTTCCCTGATATTTAGTTCACAGATTGCCCTAACGCCAGCATTTGGCTTTTATCCCCTCACGTAAGTTAGAGGATAACAAAAATGCAGGACTAATTTTTGGAAAGACCAAGCTGAATTCTCCAAGAGGTCATCACATGCGGTCAGAGACTTCTGCCATGGTAAAAAACATTAAAAAGAGAAAAATATTTCCATGAATTAGGGACCAGCTGGCACAATCCAGTCAAGTTTACGGCGTGCCTCCAGCAGCCAGAGCTCCCGCCGAAGCAGCGCGTGAAACATCTGACCATGAACTCTCTGCACATCCCGCAGCGCCCGGCCGGGACCGGCCCCGGCCCCGCTCCGCGACCCCCCGCGCTGCTCCCGCTCATTCCAGCGGGGATCGTGCCGCCG
>VWZU01001231.1:2569122-2584909 GCA_013397095.1 Sterrhoptilus dennistouni
CCGTTTGGCCGCTGGCCCCGGCAGACCCAGCCCCGCAGCCCAGGTCGGGGGCCGCCAGAACCCAGGCAGAACCCAGAAATGCTCTGCCCAGAAATGTGAATCCCTTCGGGAGGAGTCAATGTCCCTTGGCCCTTCTCAGCCAAGTCTGTGCACACGGGGTCCCAAAATCATGTAGGGTTAGTGAAAATAAAAAGGGGGACGATTCCTAAGCAGGGAAGGAAAAATTGGACTAGTGTGGAAGAGCCGTGTATTGGCCACCCAGGCACGAGGGTGACTCTGGCATCTGGCCGGCACTCACAGGACAGAGATCCATAGCAGAGCCCTGGACCTGCTGGCTCGGGTGTTCACAGGACTGTGTACACAAGACACACTTACTCTTTCGTGGAGAAAAAACGCCCAATTCACACATAAGACAGGCTTTTAACTTCACCCACATAAAGTTATAATTAATACTCTGCCATCAAGAGTGAATATTTTCATGCCTTTTTAAAAAATCTCACATTGATTTATCCTTTCTTTCCAAGGAAGTTTAGAAGTTGTGGGAAAGGCTTTATGTTTGCTTGCTTTAACTTTGTGTGTAATAACTGGGGGTGTCCCTAGTATGGTATACCTTGGGAGCTCTTGGGAATCCTGAAAGGAAAACTTGGGCAGCAACCAAACACCTTCTAGCTATGGACAGTGGAGCCCCTTTTCTGACAGAGAACTATTTCCTGATGTCTGGAACACCAAAATGGAATTTTAATCCCATACACTCAAAGTCCACGTCACTGGGGGGAAAAAGGAGCAGAGTGAATTACACAGGGCTATGGGATCACATCTCTCCAATGTACCTGCTCTCTTTACCATGGTCAGAGGGTTACTGTGGGTATTGAAGGAGACTTAACTCCTTATCTAATCACTGATACCAAAAGTTCCTATGTCCTGTTCTGCCAGCTGAAGGTGAGGTTCCATTTCCTCTGAGATAGCCATGGCAAAAGTGACAAACCTTTCATGTTCATGACAACCTGCATCCTTGAATATTGCTTTGAGGTGACCATTCCTCTCTTCTAGGGGAAACATTCTCTGCAGCTAAAAACAGCAGCCTAGAAATCTTGTAGAAAAAACTCTCACTGTGAATCTGAGCATTTTGTAACAGTTTTTACACCATTTACCTCATTTTGTTGAATTACATACTCCATTTATCAGAGAGAAATTGTCTTGGTCCTCTCTGATTAATTAGCTCATTTTGGTGAGTCTCCAAAAGCTGTGTTTTATGAACCAGTGCTGCATGAGACTTACAAGTATCTAATGGAATTGGATCAAAACAGGGTAATGCACTCACTATGTGTGTCATGATAAGATGAGAATTGGAAATTGGAACTGCAGTTGCCTTAGCATTTCCTATTTTTTTAGTATTTTCCAATCTTGCATTCAAGACTGTGCTTTCATCCCCATTTATAAAAATAAAGCTTAAGTTTATGGAAGCATAATTGCCTGTGAAATTCACATGATACAGAATTTTGTATATTGCTTTTGTAAGGCCTTCCCACTTCATTCATGCTCGTTGCAGAACTGTCTTCTAGGAGAGAGAGGGTTTAGTCCTATTTCTCCAGTACCCTGAGACATTTTTTCCTGGCAGATAGCAAGTTAACCCAGTTTTCTGCTCATATTTGGGTTTCTGTAAGTGCAGTCCCTTCATCTGAAATTCCCACTATTCTTCCAAATGGGTGAGATAGTTCTCTTTCTGAAGTGTTGCACACAGTTGTGGTCTTCCCTTCTCTGCCAAAAAGAGGATGAAGCCCTGTCCTCACTTCAAGTCAATGGTAAAAGTCCCATGGATTTGAGTAAGGCCCAGATCTCATGCAAACTATTTAATAATGTCAATATTGAGTTAAGCAATTTTTCTACAGACAGTTCCATCTTGAACCTCTCCACCTTCACTGTGTCCTAGTTTGTGTATAGTTACCATTGATTTACATTATTTTTTGTGCAATTTGGTATTCCAGTTGTTTAAGGTATTTTCAGTTCTCTGTAAACGAGAGCTATAAATATGCTATCACAATTAATCAGTTCTCAAGCCTCATATGTGACATGATCTTTCATTTCCGAGCTGGCTCAGGCACAGGATGTGTAAGGGAGGGTAATTCAGTGCTCATATAGTATTCACAAGTGTGCCCATATTGATGTGGCACACTTAGGAACACTCACAATACTGAAGGCACAGGATCCCTTGGTAGGATTCAAGCTGAGCAATAAAAATATCCACATTCTGCAAATGGGTCTAACTTCTTTAGATGAGAAATTTCTCCTGTTCCCACAGGCCTCCTAAAGATACAGTTTTTTGATTCCTAGATACAGGTTGGATATCCTTTTCAGAAAGCTGATCTAACAATCATGACTATGTACCCAGCATTCTGAAAAGCAAAGACCTCACTGGGCTCTTCCTCTCTCTCAGTGTTTCTGTTCTCTCCTTTTGTTTGGTTTTTACTATTGTTGTCTTCTGCCACTCTATTTTATTTTAGATATAATTTTATTGCAGAAAACCTGCCATTCCATCTTTTTAAACTATTATACTTCACGGTAGTTTTCTCTCTATTTCCCATGGCAGATACTATTAAATAAAATATTCAGTACTGTGATTTTCTCTTTTTTCCAAGTAGACTGACGAAATCTGCATTTTTTTACTCCAACAGAACTGTGCCATTTCCCTTATTTTCCCCCTTTGACAAATAACCAACCATTTTCTAGCTTTAAATGTTATCCAGGAGTTTAACCAAAATAAGCTTGGGGGAATTCTTAATTTTTACATTTGAAACAGAGAATTAGTTTTTTAAATCTCCTGACAAATGGAGAACTAATGTAATTATAATATCACTGGCTATAAAATGTTAAAAGTGAGCAACTGAGAAAAGAAAGGATTTAAAATAATTTTGTTGAAAACACCCTGGTTTACAGTATTTGCTTTTAAAACCTACTTAATCTGATATCTAATAAATAGGACAAAAGATCTATTTGCTTAAAATAATGAACACTCTTGTCTTATCAATTAAAATGTCAGAGCTCACAATAAACATGAGACCTTCAACAAGTCCTCCAGCAAGACATCTGATTTCTAAGAAAAAAACAGTTTTCCTCTCCAGTCTCCTTCAGAAATAAGCCAAAATAATAGGATTAGTTTCTATGTCTTAAAAAAAAAAAAAAAAAAAAAAAAGAAAATAATTTAGAAGCAATTTGCAATTTGTCAACCTACTTTAAAATGGGTTGCATGTTCTCTTATTATATTTTTTGCAGTTTATTCCTATATTTACTTAGTGCAAGGAAGCACCTAACTGGAGTCATAGAAGGTTCATGCCCAATTTCTACCTCACTTTTTAAAGAGTTGTCCTGTGAAATATGTGAGTACCAAATCAAAGCAGATGTTTATGTAAATGCAAAGAGCTGTCACTGTCACACTATGGTATGTGTTGCCTTCTCAATAAAGACAAATGTAGCCCAACCAAAAATAATTTTAAATAATATCTTAGAGAGGGAAGACCTGGACACATAAAGAAAACCAGCAAAACCAGAACAATACCCTACACCCACCACAGGACTCTAGCCTGGATGTGAGTACCCAGCAAGGTGTTGAAGGCTACAAAATTGTGAGAGGCTGATGGAGTGTAAGTTGCTGACCCCTGGCAGAGTCAGAGAGCATCTGTCAGCATTAATACACAATAGGACAGATCCTCAAGGCATCCTTTGTGCTTTGGCCTGCTAGAAATCCAGCTTGGGACACACCTAAGAGTGCACACTGATCCTGAACATTTGTAGGGGTGGTCCCACACTGGGAGCAAATCTTGCTCCCTTATCAGACCTTTTTCTTTGTACTTACTAGGTAAGACAAACAGATAATCCCAATTCTCCTTCCTAATGTTTTCATTGATGTAGACACTGATTATGTCCACTCCACTCTAATGGAAATAAGGTTGGTCCCCTGACAGCTTTTTTCTATGTGTAGTGGGTCTTGCTGCCCTGCTCTGGAATCATGCTAATTTGAACTGGCTTGGCAGGGCACAGACTGGGACTCTGCAGAGTGCTGCATGTGAGTGTCCTTACAGCTTGTATTTGAGACTATTTACTTGTTCATATGCACAAAAAAAATATACTGCTTTCTTGAGCACACATGCAGGAGTGAAGGTCTTCATAAAGCTGCTCAAAAGACATATACAGGTCTCTCAGATGATGAGATGGATCCTGACTTGCTCCTCAAAACTGTATCAAATATGTTCAATTTTTCCCTTCCAATATGCAGTGCTTTGCATTTCATATGGCACTTTAGAAGTTATCAGCTTTTTCACTCAGAATTTATTTTGGGGGTTTTCTTTTTAAATCCCCAGAGAAGGAAAAAAGGTTCCATTTCATCTGCAAATACAGATTTTGACTGTGGTTTCCTTCCAGGCATATTTCATAAAACTCCTTTTATTTGCATTTTATAAAATGGAAGTTAGGGCAATCAGGCCCCGATTATGCAAACAGGGTAGATTAATTTTCTTTTAACCTAATTCAGATCAAAATTGTTGGTCCTGGCAGGCCAAATTATACAAGAGAAAGGAGAAGGAAAGAACTATATGTCTTGTCTGTTAGAAGCAGGAATCTCATATTGCGACTTGGCTGTCACAATCATGGTGACAGCCAAGGCTGCAGCAGAGAAGCAGATAATAGGAAAGGGAAAAGATATTCACATTTTTGGTGGAAAAAGCTTCATTTTCAAACATGCAGAATTGTATGACCATACATTTCAGCAAAACATTTTGCTCACATGTAAATTTTCTTAGCTTGGGAGTTTTTTAATTCTCAGACCCTTTCTACCATCTGTAACTCAATCTCTATTTTTTAAAGAAATTGCAGACATCTGTTTAAATACCCATCTCTTCCATCAGATGGAATTTTGGATTCAAAAATCAAGCTCAAAAATAATACTAAAGTTGGATTTCATTTCCAAGCAACCACAGAGTGGCATTTTCAACGCTGCCTTCCCAATCAGCCCACTGTGCTGTGCTGGCTGTGTCTGGCTCTCCAGGACAGCAGCGGTCCCTGCTGTGCCTCTGAGCTGGGCGAGGGGGTCCTGCAGCACAGGGGCACAAAGAGAAGGGCAGGTGGAAAATCTTCCCCCAGGCTCATTGCAGCTGCTCTGGAGGGCAGAGGAACAGGAGCCAGGGGAGCAAATGAGAAGGAAATGTGGGATGATCCTGGAGAGTTTAGTGAGAAATGTGTTTTTTTCTTTTTTTAGCCTGTCCTTCTCCAAGTCACCCTGTTTCCCCCCTACCCTTCTCCCAGGGTCTGTGGCAGCAGACAGGTCTTTATCCTCCAGTTACCTCTGGAAGGGTCACTCATCACTGTGTCCCCATTGTCTCTCTCTCAAGAAAACACTATAGAGAGAGTCTGGGGCCAGACATTTCAGAGTATTTTAGTTTACCAGAACTGCTGGCTTGGCTGCTTGTGGGAATTTGTACCTCAGACTGGTGCAAAATACCTCATTCTTTGTGTTTCGTTGGGACTTATTCATTGGTGGACTTTAACCCGTAATCAGCTCTTTGCTGGCCCTACTGGAAAGGGAAGACATTTCCTGGGCACACCAGGGGTCTCATTCATTTCCAGGAATGCCCAAAGGCTTATGTATCTCCTTGTGGGCTGAGATGTGTGGATCCTTTGCCTGGATGAATTCTCCAAGGACTGAGCAGCACCGACAGTGCCAGGTGGGAATGAAGGACACAGGATTTCAAACCTATTTACAGAACCTGATGGTTGACGTGTAGTGGTGAGTACCCAAACAATTCACCTGAGTTCTCAAAGACTTAAGTAGCACCACAGCACAAGGTTTTTCTCCTCCAGTTGTGAAAAATACCTTCACTTCAGAGAAGTCAGACCTGGCTCAGAGACTGGTAGTTGGCAAGGCTCAGGACATCAGCTATGGGTGGTTTTCACAGACAGGGATAACTTTCATTTGTGAAGAAAACTGTTTGTCACCACAAAAGCTATATTTTGCACCATTCTCTGAAAAAAGTGTTGAGCTTTTCACCTTGCAGATTGTCCTATGAGGAGAAAATTGAGATGCACTTAGGAAGTAGGATAATGTCTTTATGCTTCCAAAATGCATTAGAAAAGAAAAACAATAAAACCAAACCAAACAAATAATCCCCACAAACAAAAGAACAAACAAACCCTACTGGCCTTAATTTATACCACTTTCAAATAATGTTAAAGAAAAGTTACAGACCTTGACTTATACCAGACTTTTTTGTCTAAGTCTTGCTAAACTACAATAATTAATCAATGATAAAAGTGAAGCCAGAGGGCCATAAATCATGCTGGTTTTACTATACTAAAAACTCAGATCTCTAAAAGTAAAAAATAGCTATTTGACAATAGAATAACAAGATTACAGCTCCCACAAAAAAAGATACCAGGAATACCTTGATGAGAAAATGCATTTTAAAGGCCTCAGTTGGGTTGCAAGTTGGGCTGGGTATCTTCTTGAATAGTTCTAGGAGAGTTTCTGCATTCCAAATTCTACCCAATATTACTTTGTTCTGCAACAATACCTGGATGACAAAATACATAAATGCTACCAATTAGTTAAATAAACATAATCGTTTTTTTTTCTTTTTTCAGCTCAGTATTTTTCTTCTCAGAAAGAAGAAACTACTGCCAACACTCTTAAATTCAATCTTGCAAAATTCTACATATCAGAAATTATAAAGTGCTCGTATCTAATGGTAAACACAGATTCCACTTTTCTTGGGAAATGTCATGGTCCTTGGAGCGGTGTATTAAATCCATACTCTGAAAAATCAGAGCAAAACTTTAATCAACGCAAATATTCTTTAAAAACCCCAAAGGTTTTAGAGCCATGTTTGAAGCTCAAGCACCCAGAGGAGCACTCTATAGATGCAGAGTCCTCTCCTGGGTTTAGAAGAAAAAGGATGGCAGGCAGCAGCAGCCATGAGTAATATTAAATCGAGTTTTTCATCCACAGTTCAATTTGGGCTTTGGAGCCAGGGGAGGGGTCACTGTGCACCACCCCAGGAGATGACACCAAACAATGCAGTTTAACACTGCGGGACTGAGCAAAGTGGAGCAGAACACTTACAGCTTCCAGAAAAGCTTTTAACTGTATTTTGTTTTAATTTAGTCTTTAGCCAACAGAGAAATATTAATATACACACATCAAAACCTTTTCTGCATATTTGAGAAAATGAAGTCAACACTACAAAGTATGGATGACACATACCCTCTAGTTTTCATTTACTGTTTCTTTGCAGAAGAGCACATGATTTATGTTGTGAATGTACCAACATTTTTCTAAGTTTAATTTGATAGTTTTCTTGCAGGAATAGGCTAATCTTCATCCATACCCACCTTTAATAATATTTATTACTGTTCTTCTACTCCTGTGTTCTGACTGAATATTCTCTCTATGTCCATCTGGTGAGTAGCCTTTTCCCAAAATAGTTAATGACCACTCTTTCCTATATTTGCACAAGTGATGTACTATTATTATATTTGCATGGAAGAAGTTAGGTGATCCTCCAAAAATGTTTTTCAGTGATATCATTTGTCCAACTTGTAAATGGATTTACAGTTTTAAATGTGACATCATAAGTGGCATGTGACAGAAGATCTAAGCAAGAAATATTTTGCAGTCTTCTAGAAATCTAGCCAGAATGGCTCTTTTTTAGATCCTGTTTGTTTGCCCAAAATAATTAACACTTGGTCATAGAGAATAACCTGCAGCCATTGTTGTTCAGTATTCAATGTTTTTTTGATATTTAAAGCTGAACTGTTGCTGGATTTAAGAACATGGCTTTTGAGATGCAATTCCAGAGCATAAGCTGTTCTGGGAAAGAGCAGGAGCCAGTCCTGGAAGCAAAACAAAGTATGTTTTGAATGCAGAGGACATGCAAAGCCACAAATGCCAGCCAGCACCACATGCTTAAAGCTACATTCAACAAACCAGAATTTCCTCGAGCACAGTAATTCCTGCTGTGACAAGTAACTAAACTCTTGAGGAAACAGCTGTTAAAATGCATTCTCCTCTCCAGCTAAAGCAATTCTCACTACACAGACACCTTCAACAAGGTGATGCTTTGCATTTTCCTTTGTTTTTACATGCAGGCATCTCAAAGAAATAACATCCACACAGAAGCCAGTCTTGGCCCCCATGATACCCATGGAAAGAAACCCTTCTTTTGACTTCACTGGGATCATGATTTGGTCATAATTGACTAATCCTCATTCCATTCCTGTGACACAAGGAGGGATACACAGAGGTCACTTCACACATCAGTGCAGAACGGTGTTTCTGGAAAATATCAGCTGTGCCAAAACAGAGGAGCCCAGCATGCAGTTTGAAACAGGATGCAACACTATCTCCATCTGGAAAAATACAGGAAATGCTGAGTGGCACCACTTATAATAGATTTTGGCCATCATACAGGGATTAAGAGACTTAATTTTCAAAAGATGTGCCGGGATTTTAATAACCATAAATAGTCAGGACTTTGCATTGGTGCCTCACTGGAAGAGTGGCAGCACACGCAGTGTGGTGGTTCCTCATGCCATGGGAACACATTGCTTCCTTGCTGGATCATCTGCAGCTTTCAACAGGACCAACGGGGCTCTCATGTCCAACAGAGAGACACTGCGAAGTCCTGACCCCACGGAACGCAAAATCCCAACAGTACTTGGAACCAGTGGAACAAGGATTTCACTCCCTGGAAATAGTCTGTGAAATCTGGCAGCAACATTTCCCATCAGATAGCAACCATGAGATCTTTGATATCTTATGTAACTGCTATCCTTAAATAAATCATATATCTAGTTCATCGTCTTTTTCCCTGATTTAATTAGAATCGTGCTTAGTTCTTCAGGTTGCAGAAGTCTTATCTTGCAATATGCTGCAGATGCTACTGCTTGGAGATTAATGTTCGCTTTTTAATTAAAGTTTTTGCTTGGGAGGTTTGTGATATCCCCACACTACCATTTAAGACCAAGAAAATAACTGTGTATTATTCTTAAAATGGGCAGTCATAGCATAATAAGAAACAATCATATTCAGCATATCACCAAATCTACTATGTGGTTTTCATTTATATGTGAGACTTTCTTAGCTTGTTTTTAATTAGCTCCCATTAGAAGCTACATCAGAACTATGAATTTTCCATTAATTTCTCTATATTTTTAAAGTTTAGACTGTCAATTAGTCAGCAAGATCTGCACTAGTTTCCCACCAGCATCAGGAAGTTCAGCTGAGCAAAGTTCAGCTGCCATGCTAAGCAGCTGATTGCCCCCACAGCAGAGCTCTGCAGGTGGAGTGGGGACAGGGAAGAAACAGCTACAGCTCAAGAAAGCAGAAAAGGGAGGCCTGAAATGGGGAGGGTGAGCAGGGCCACAGGAACAACAGCTCTGTGGAAAGGTTCTAGGAGAGGAAACTGCTGCAGGAGTCTGGGACAAAGATGGAGAAGGAATTAAAGCAGAACTAAAGGATGCAAGGATGCTGTGCCTTGACATCTGAGGCAGAGGGGTGCCCCGGGAGGGCAGGAGGGGGTGCAGAGGGGTGGCAGCCAATATATAATCTCCTAAAAGATTAGGAACTCTTGTTTGCTGGAAAGAACGATCTCAAGTCCTAATTTAGTAACAGGAGGGAGAGTTATTACTGCTCTGAGCAGTGTTGGCCCAGACCCCCAGAAGGGCCCCACACAGCACAGACATAAAATAAAAAGATAGTCCCTTATCAAAGAGTTTCCATGTTTTGTGTAGGGCAAGGCACAATGCAGGGATGCACAGAGGAGGGCTCCCTACAGGGAGCAGAATGCTCAGTCAAGCTTTGCAAAATCCTGCAGGTTTCTCTGCAGCTCACCTAATTCACTTATAACTTCACTGTGGCGCAGTGTGGTCTCAATGCTGATTGGTATGTCTGGAAAACTCAGATTTGCAACTTTTAAAAACAGTTACTTAACACTAAAAATACACTCTCAATTTGAGTTAGTACAAAGCTGGCCTATAGTTCAGCCCTTGCTTTCTCTAATGGCCCTTAAACTTCAGAGGAGCTGCAAAGAACATTCAGGAACTCTCCTTACATGTGAAGATGAGAAAGGAGCAAGACCAACTCCTGTGCTAACAGCTTCTTGGTAAAACCAGCTGGGAAGAGCCATGTTTAGCATCTGATGGAGCGAGCATTACTCAGACCAATTCCACTGACCTCAGCCTTGAGAGGGAACAAGACCCTGAAATGCTGTTCTATTTCAGTGCCTTTAGCAGAACGTGAACCATGCTCACACATTGCACACAGACAGGATGGCAGGCGGGAGCAGGGACCTCACGGCTCATCTACCAACAGGGTTTAGACCTGAGTCTCCAAGTGAGCATGGAAGCCTCAGGGCTCTCCAGTGCCCAGAGAATATCACCCTTCTGAGAAGAGAGACTCTGGGAGTACAACAGGAGACCTAAGTATCCTCTTTAGAGAGAGGTTGAATATTTGACTTTGTATCCGAGGCAACTGACTGGAGTGCAGCAGGCAAACTGCATCAAGTGTCCAGCCCAGGAGAAACACTAGACCTTTGCTGAAAGGCATAACCACTTCCCCTGCTAGATCCTGGGCTTTGCAAGGATCTGAGTTTCTGATTTAAACACAGCAGCAATTGCTACCAGATGTGCATGTCAGGGTCCTGAATGCACTGACAGCCCTTAATTGGCGTGACCAGCCCTGGGCCCCCCCTGCCCCAGGCATGGGGGCCCTGGGTCCCTGCCCAGCTCTGCTGGGCTGCACATCCAGCCCTGCTGTGCCTGTTCATCTGGGCAGTGACCCATGTGCTGACCTGAATTTCTGCCTTGCCTTGAACTTGTCTCATCCCTGTGAACTTGTCTGCCCCACTGAGCTCCATCGGCTGCCAACTCTGGCCAGCCCTGCTCAGGGGCTGTGGGATGAGCCCCTACCCTGCTGGCCATCCATGCTGCCCTCCTGTCCCTCTCTGCTCCCTGACAGCAAAGTAAAACACTCTAAATTCCTCTTCCAAACTCAGATGGGTGCTACTGATTTGTATTTGACTTACAAGTTGGTGTTTCCATATTGCAGAGGATTTGAATGTTTTAGACTGGATATGGACAAGAGGAATGAGACAAAACTGAAATTAAATATCCAACTGTAAAAGAAAATTGAGTATGAATAAAATCTAGTGCTAGAAACTTCTGCAAGTACCTACTTTATGTTTTGCAACTGTCTTAACAATAGGTAATCCATGGTAGCACTGATTCACACATCCCCACTTGCAGAATTACTTGACATCTAAAAAGCATCTGAGTTGGAGTTGAGACAGCCTGACGATCATGATGAGTTTGATATCTAAGGATTTGGCTACTCCACTTTCAAGCAGTTCCACAGAAGTACACTTAAAGTGCCTGAATATTCCTCCCACTTTTTCTCTTATTCTTTTTTTTCCCCCAATTTGTACAGTACCTACATCTAGGAAATGACATAACCTGTGCACCAGATGTGCTGTGGAAAACTTCTGCCTGCCCCCCAGCCCCAGCATGTGTGCCCCACGGGGTCTAACCCACCTCCACCCCAAATGAGGAACATATGGAGCACCGTGAATGGCAGAAACAAGACTTTGCTTTGAACTGCATTCCTCCTATCAAAGGGTCCTCTGTCTTGCCTTCTTCTTCTCCATTCCTCTGGGTAATCACGAGGAAAGAACCGAACATTCAGAAAAGCCTCCTGGGGACAAATTCATTGCTAGTGTAGCTCTGCTGAAGTTAATGGTGTTGCACCTTGGATTAAAATGGCACCATAATATTAAAAATCAGAGACAGCATACTACCCTGTAATTACTGTCTAAGAGAGAGAGAAAAAAAAATAATAAAAATGATTCATTCTTATAGACCCCAAAGGGCACAGCTGGCTCAATCAGTTTAGAAGGTGAAAATAAAAGAAGACAGCTAGAATGTAGTGGTTTTAAATTTGTATAAATGTATATAAATATGGATAAATGACAGTCAGATTTTAAGAACAATATGCTAGAAGTATAATTTAATGTGACTGAGTTTTAAAAGACAGACAACAGAAGTAGCTCTTAGGAAAATTAAAGGCCTTCTTTCATACTGGCATAAATGAATAAATTCCTTCTAATCAGGCATTACACTGTTGTAAACTTAATGCGAAGGAATTCGGCCCCACAGCACCAAAATTGTTATTCTGTAACACAATCAAGCACCAGGAGTTGCATTTTCCCCTTTTTAAAAAAGGACAATGTTATTTTTTTTAGCCAGTTAACATTTAAAGGTCATTGTTACGGGAAGGAAACATTTCTTGTATTAAGTTTAGTGAAGTAGTTAGAAACACGCAGTCTGTTCCTTTATGGACTTCACTTTACAACACCATATGGAGGTGTGTGAAAAATACTCTGAAGCTCAGTGGTACTGTACAGTATAACAGCAAAGGCAAAGCAGAGATCTGACAGAAGAACTGCATGGGCTTCAGAGGCATTTGTCAGCAGCAGCTGTTGTACCTCCGTCTTTCTCATTATTTAAGTGAGGTTCATCTAGGCAATAATCCTTTCCAGCCAAAGGAATAAAATCCCATGATGAGAACGCATCTTCTGAGCACAGGTCTGCTAGAGAAAGAGCACAACCCCCAATATTTCTGCAGATTGGCTAAACAGTGTCTCTGCTTACCTATCTCCCCGTGCAATGAATGATCGAGCAAACACTTGGTGCTCATTATTGCCCAGATGTTCCCTGGTGGTCTCACAGCCTCTCATGCCCACAGAAACACAGCTTTCCTTTACATGTAATCAATAACAAGGCTGCCACGCATGCCCTTTGTGCCTGCTAGGGCCAGAACACAGAGTCTTGCTCTCCCTAGCTGTGCCAGACATCACCATTTCCTAGAATAAATTACCTGGGGAAATCAGGTTTCCTTGTACAAACAAACCAGGCTTTCAGTTACACAGTAACTGAGACATTCAAAAAAACCCCCCCAAAAACAGGGCGAGAGGGAAATTGTCTGACAGGAAACCACTGAGGAGTTTCAGCAAGCTAAGAAAAAAAATGAGAGTTTTGAAGACAAATTTTCACCAAAATATTTTCCGATATGTTACTTTGTTATTAAAAATCCCCAGCAGGATCCATAACCATCTATGGGGGTTTTGCTGCTTATTCATTTCTAGACAAATACATCCTCAATCAGACAGGCCCCAATTACAAGTGATGTTAGTTTCTTAGTTGATTTCTCAAAGTAGATATTAACACTAGAGGAGAATTTCTCCTGTTTAAATATATAGAAATGCTCAAGAAAAAAAAAAAGTAGTTCTCCCTTTCTCTTGCTACTGAGATAGACACATGCTGACTTTTCATTAAAAATGTCACAGCTGTCAAGCTCTACTGAGACAGAGCAATGAACACAGTCTTAAAGACAACAGCAAATTGCAAAAAAATATAAGATTTTAAACAAAATTTGAACAACGTTTTGTTTTGCTACTTGGTACAGGCTGGTTATCCTGTAGAGCAGATTTACCTCTTTACCCAAGAAACGTCTGTAATTAGAAGGGCTAGAGATTAATTTTCCAATGAAAGTTGAGTATAATGAAAATAAATGAGTCCAGAAGCTGGGGATTTAGGCAAAATATCAAATACAAAGTCCTGGGACAGAACAGCAAGAGTTATCAAAGGCTAAGTAGCTGTAAAAAAGCCTGTCATTTTCCATTGTTTCAAGGCAAACAAGACTTTGCTAGTTTTAGCACATACTCCTTTGTTCAGCTAGGAAGATCCATTCTACAAAAGCTTAATTAATTTCCAACAGGCTACAAGGAAAAAGTCTTAGTTTAAAATTTAGAAGATAAGACTTCGTCTAACAGCACATTATTTAACATAATGAAATCTACAGGAAAAAAAAGCAAACCCTTTTAGGTTTTATCACACTGCAGTAGACTTCAGAGATGCTGATTATGAGATTGTGTTCACACAAAAACAACACATTAATTACCCAGAGAGCCTTGAAGTGAGCAGAAAGATTGCAAGAGTGGATTATCAATTTCTCTGTCTTGACAACACTTGGAGCTTGACCTTTTAAGCACTCAGGCACCTTGTCTGTAGGTATGTGCTATGTGAGGCATTTAGTGGGTGTTGAAAGTTCTACGGCAGTGACAATACTCTTTTCTGAGTGCCTTTATTCCTTTAAAAATCATCTGTCACTTCGGGGTTTTTATATGCAGTTTGAATTTCAGAATAACATCTCTGAGAAATCTCAGGATATTGCCTGGATGATGATCTTGATACAACCCAAAGCAGGCATAAAGACATGATGAAAAAGGACCAAAGCAAAAGTATAATGTATAAATATATATTATATATAATTGTGTGCCACTCTGGTTTAGCCATTCCCTGGTAGTGTTTTTCTATGCAAAATATGCTGATGAGAGCACCTTTCCAAAACTGTAATTTGTGAAATATACATCTTATAGGATTACAAGGGGCCCATGCCTTCAACAGAATTTATATTTATGCCTAAATTATGTACATGCTTAACTGTATGGATGACTTGAGTCTATAATTAAAGGTTTAATATTAAGTTTGATCTGTTAATGGCAAAATATCACCCATGAAACAGCAGACTAGAGCTTCAAAAATAAAGAAGTGTGTACCTTTTATTAAGAATCATCTCCCTAACTTTATGCATTAAATCCTCTGTAGACACACCTGAAACTGCAATATCCAGTGATCAAAATGAAACATGTCTGGAGAAGAAATAAAATCCTACTTACTTCCCCCCATTTCAAAGAGGCAGTCGGTAGAAGGATTATAAGGGGAAAACTTAGGCAAAAAGATATTATTTTTCAGCCTCAATGACAATTTGTTTGGCTTAGAATTATCTATCCAGGCTAAGGTGTTTGCATTATGCTATTTGGATTGAGGTCATCGTTTCCTATTCTGCAAGTGACAATACACACCTGCTGTAGATGACACAGGAGAGCCGACTGTAATTATTGCTGTTTATCTCAAACAAAGGGCACTTATTCGTTCTAATATTTTTGCAGAGTTGGATGCTGCTATTGCTGTTGCTGGGGTGTTTTGTTCCAAGTGATCTACCTGATTATCAGTCTCTGGGCTTTGCTAGTGCCTACGAGCAATAGATTCTCCAGCAGAGTTTGTAAAAACCAATGTTTTCTGAAAGGGTCCTATAAAAAACCCCACATTTCTTATGCACAGCAGAATCATTGGCTTAAGTGTTGTGGGAATTAGTGAGCACTGCAAAGACACCGGCGGTGTGGGAACAAGGCAAACTGGGGACCAGGGACTGCTGAGGGAAGGTCCTGGTGCCACCAGTCCTGACCTCACCTCTACCAAAGGTGACAAGCCTGAACTTCTCACACACAACTCCACCTGTACCAAGGGTGACAGGACTGACCGCCACCTGCAGCACTGGGTGGCAGCGTAAATGTATCGCTGGAGCAGGCGCCAGCACTGAATTATTTTGCTTTACACCGACTTATTTCCCTGCCAAAAAGCTTCAACATCATCTTACCTTCCTCACGTAGCAGTCAACACATCCCGAAGTTTTTTTAATACCAGAAATAATACACTTAAATGGCATTATAGACAGCCACAGACGCCATGGCGATTTCACCTTTTTCATTTGCACTGAAACCCAAATATTTCATGTGTTGACTCCTTAAAACCCCCGTGGCAGCGAAGGAAAGCGCCACACGAGCCCCACTGCAGCTCCTGACAACGCGCTTTGTGCCCAGCCCTGGATACAAACCTGAGGGAAGGA